>PVIC010000306.1:0-41638 GCA_004025085.1 Thryonomys swinderianus | reverse complement strand
GCATTGTATGTGGTTGCCAGGGATCGAACTCAGGACCTTGCACTTGTGAGGCACACACTGGAACCACTGAGCTAACCCTCCGGCCTGCACCTCTTATTTTTTTTCACTAAATTATTAATGTAATGGATTATACTGATTAATATTCATATATTGAATCAGCTTTGTATTATTGGAACAAATCCTGCTTTGTTGAGAATTGTTTTTATGGATTGCTCATTTTAATTTAAAATATATGTACAGAATTTTTATGCTTGTATTAACTAGAGCTATTGGTCTGCAGTTGTCTTTATATTGTCACTTTCTAGTTTTAATATCAAGGTAATTCTGGCTTCATAAAGTAATTTGAGATGTATTCTCTTCTGTCTTGTTTCCTAAATGCAATTGTAGAAATATGGTGTTTTGTAGAATTTGCCAGTGAAACCATTTTGGCCTGGTATTGTTCTTTATCAGAAAGCTTTTGGCTACAAATTCAACTTCTTTTATAGTAATGTGATATCAGGTTATCTGTTGCATCTTGGATAAATTTTAGTCATTTTTAGTTTTTACAAAACTGATCCCTTTCATCCAAGTTGTTGAAAATATGCATAGAGTTGTTGATAGCATTTTTTTTTCTGGAATTTATCCCCAACCTGCCTTTGTCAGTCTTGCTAATGACTTAAGCTCTTTAAAAAAACAGCTTTTGGTTTTACTGCTTTTCTTTTGTATTTGTCTCAGTGTGATCTTTTATTTTTATTATTTATGTTTTTTATCTTAGTCACTTTCCTCAGTTCTGAGACACAATACCCAATACTCACAACTAAAGAAGAAAATGTTTTCTTTGGATCATGTTTTGAAAGTTTGAATTCTTGCATAGTTGGCTGCATGGTGGACACGACTGGCCAGAAGAAAGCTGCCCACTTCATGGCAGGACCTCACATCATGGCGGCCAGGAAGCAAAGTGAGGGAAGGGAGGAGCAGCGGGGGGAGACAGACCCCCTCGGGCTGAGCCCCCTGTGAGGCGTGTCTTCCGACCGGGCCCCACTCATAACAGCAGTCAGTGTCGGCTCGTCAGTGAACTGACCCACCAAAGGTGCAGCGCTGCACGGTCCCATCGCCTCCCAGGGGTCCTGCCCACGATCGCACAGGCTGGGAGGCACATCTAGATAAAACCCTCACACCTTTTTTTATTTTATTTTATTTTTTTTGAGACAGGATCTCGCTTTGTAGTTCAGGCTGGCCCTGAGCTCACTCTGTAGCCCAGGCAAGCCTCGAACTCAGCAATCCTCCTGTCTCTGCCTCCCGAGTGCTGGGATGACAGGCATGAGCCACCACACCTGGCACTGTGGTGTGTGGTATTGATGGCTGGTGGGCGTGAGTCTCCACGCCCAGCATTGTATGTGGTTACCAGGATCGAACTCAGGACCTTGCACTTGCAAGGCAGGTGCCAGAACCACTGAGCTAAATCTCCAGCCCAAACCCTAACATCTTTTGGTTTGTTCTTAGTTTACGTTGTGCTTTTTTTCTAGTATGTTAAAGCTCAAGCTGAGATTTTTCTTCTTTCTTAAATACATTTCCTCTCCACACAGTGGTTCATACCTGAACATCCTCCCACGCAGAGGCTTGAAGGGGGACCGAGAGTCCTGGGTGCTGTGGCAAAGTGTGATCTCTGCGGTGGGCTGGACAGAAGGCGGGCACCGTCTCCCCCCCAGCTTCTCCCCATTCTCTGCTGCCCCGCAGCCACAGCAGGGGCATCTTCTTCACCGTGTCCCTGCCTTCACTCTGCAGTGGGCCCTGGAGTTGGCCAACCATGGACCGAAACATGAGCCAAAAAAATTCTCCTTGAAGGTGTGGGTGTCTGGTATATTGTCTCAATGAAGACAGAGGGATTAAGACAGCTGCACTAAAATTGTTTTATTTTCAATTAGTTCAAGATATTTTTCTGAGACTTCTTGACTCATTGATTATATAGAAGGTTCTAAAATTGTTTCCATGTATTTTGAGATTTGCCTATTATCTTTTTGATGGCACACTGATTTGCAGCTTAATTCCATTATGCTCTGTAAGTGTCACCAGCTAGCATGAATTCTTAGCCACACGGAAGATGGAAATCATGGGCCAGTTCTGCTGATGATTATCACCATTTTCTGCCTCTTCTTTAGGGCCCCCTAGGGGGTAGGGTCTTTGTGTGGACTTCTAGGATATTACTAATCAACTAAACATTCTTGCTGAATTTGTACAGCAATCACAAGTTGCCAATTCATAATTGCTAAACTATGGAAATGCCCATCAACATATGAATGGATAAAGAGAATGTGGTGTATATATATACAATGGAATACTATACAGTTACGAAGAGTGATGAATTTGAGTCATTTGTAGGAAAATAGATCATGATATCATAATACTAAGTGAATTAAATTGAACAAAGGAGGTGAAATATTGTGTAGTTTTGCTTAGATGAGAAAACCTACAGTATAAATAAATGTAAAAGTGAAATAAAGGAGAAATGGCAGGAAACAGCGAAGTAGAGTTTGGAAAGTTGTAGAAGGGGAACAAAGGAAAGGGAGAAAGGTGAAGGAAAGGAAGAGAATTTAAAAACAAGCAGAACATAGGGCCTGAGATTTAGCTCAGTGATTCAGGCACCTACCTACCAAGCACAAGGTTCCTGGTTCGATCCCCAGTAACCACATACAACAGTACCAGATGTAGTGATTCATGCCCACCAGCAATCAGTACCATACACCACAATGCTGCATGTGGTGGCTCACGCCTGTCATCCCAGCACTCAGGAGGCAGAGGCAGGAGGATTGCCAAGTTCAAGGCTTGCCTGGCCAGAGCCAGCCTGAACTACAAAGCGAGACCTTGTCTCAAAATACAAAACCAAATACAAAAAACAAGCAAAACATGACATGTGAGTACTACCAGGTCTCCAAAATGAATGTAATCATCATGCATTACAAACATATATCAGTGCAATTAATAAAAACCACAAATGGGCAAGGTGGAGCTCTTCTAGCGTTAGCAGTCTGAGCTCCGCATGCCAGCCCCTGAGGTCAGCAGCCCCTTGCCCTTGGAGCCAATGGCTACCAGTGGGCTTTGGGACTCTTCACCCAAAGAGGTGGTGAATTATGTGTTGCTCTCCCTTCTCTGCTGCTGGCTGCCTTCTGTGGTACCAGCCTGGCTGTTGGCAGTTCTGGCACCACTCAAGATAGAAATCATGGGTAGGAAAAAAAAAAGCCATCTGCCAGACACTTTCTTAGGACTTAGGCTGCAGCATGAAAAATAGCACATGGATGAGCCTGCCCACGGTTAGGTATAGGTTACTTACACAGGGAAAAGGGGTGAGCTCGAGTACGTGCAGTGCCTGACTGTTTCTGTGGTCGTGGGTGGAGGAGGGCCCCATGGGACAGTCACCCGGAGAGGCTGCAGGCACCTGGGCCCCGCCTGTCCCTGCGGTCTGAGGCCTCCAGCAGCACGATGGGTGCAGAATAAAACCCTGAATGCGGTGCCTCCCGGGGAGTGCTGCCTCCTTCTCTCCTATTTCGATACACTCTGTATAAGTTTAGTTTGTTAAGTTTTGCGACCCAGACTGGTTTATCATGTTGAATGTTGGTTCTGTGGATACTGGTTTTCTTTAGAGAATGAAATCTCTCAGCTGGGCCCATGAGTTAGTATAGTCATGTAAGAGACCACAGAAGGAGTCACAGACAATTCTTTTGTCCAGAGCATTGAAGATGTGAGGAGTGATAATGAAGAGGAAGAAGGGGACGATGAAGCGGAGGAGGCGGAGGAAGCAGCCAGAGGCAAAGAGAGAGACTGTGTGAAGAATGGTCTTGGGACCAGCAAGCACCTCATTCCCAATGGTCAGCACGGCCGTTAACTTGAAGCCCACGTGACTCCCCCACAACTGTGCGGCAGGACTACGGGGAGCCTGCCACGAAGCCCACTGCACTGCTGCGGCCAGGAGGACCTCGGAGGCCCCAGGTTCTGCCCTTCCCGCTTTCTCACCTTCCCTCCCCCCTGAGATGTGTTTCACAGTATGTTGTTAATGTGTGTTAAAATAGTAAACACGCGTGGCCTATGGATTTTCCTGCAGTTCCAAACAGGCTGGTCAGAGATTTCAAAGATTTCTGCGGAGCACTGTTAGAGTTCTAATTGCCTTCGTTCTTGAGAGACGTTTGGCTTTTCCGGGGCGGCTTCGCTTTGGCCCTTTCGCTTCTCACCTTGCCTGTCCTCAGGATGGTCGGGCCAGCCCCCGAGAGCAGCCCGCTTCCCGAAGTGGTGGTGGGGCAGCTGCGGGAGGACCAGGCAGGGAGACAGGCTCCAAGGCTCAGGGCACTTCCTGCCGTGGAGGCTCCGGCGCTGGCATCCACAATCCCCTGGCAGTGCCTGCTCTGCAGCCTCACAGAGTTAGGGGAGGGTCCTGCGACATGAGAGAGTTCAGGCTGAGCTAAAGACACGATCTTTAAAATTCCTCTCAAATGTGTCCGATGCCTGAGAATGCAAATATCTTGATCTGCTAACAACGTATTCACCAGTCCCCAAGGGTGGTTCTCAGGTTCTCCTGCACATCTCGCTCAGGTCCTGGGGCCAGGGGAAGGGAGTCCCCGAGCTTTTCCTCTTTGTCGTTTGCTGGTTTTCACTTTGCTCCTCTCTAAAAGGAAGCTTTCCTGTGCTGCCTTGGGCCCCTTCTTCAGCCAGAAAAGCTCCCCGTGGACCGTGGATGTCAGTCTGGGGCCTCTGCAGGCAGGATGCAGGTCGGGCTGTACACTGAGCCTTGTCCCCCGGGAAGCCCGAGCCCTGGCTGGCGCTCATGGAGCTGCCTGGCCTAAGGAAGTCTTAGAAACATGAGGGGAAGCCACAACCCCATGATCCATCCAGTCGGACTGTGTAATGCTGCAAACACACAATGCAGAAGGTCATAGAATACCCAAGCCACGTCCAGGCAAAGGCTCTGAGCTGCTGCCAGCCCTCCGGAGGGTGTGGGGCTTGGTAGGCCAGGGCTGGCTCTGCCTCACCTCTAGGGCAGCTTTGTCCCTGTACAGGGGCAGTGCTGACCTCAGTGTCTTCCAGGGTCCCACTGAGTAGAGCCTGGGCCTTCCAGAGAAAGAGTATGAGCCCTGAGGCCTGCCCCTCAGTCCTGCCTGGCCCTCACAGCGGTCCGGCTCTGTGTCTTCATCCTGCTCTGCTCAGGGCTCTTGCTGTGCAGCCGCATGCGAAGGGGCCCCAGGCCCTGGAAAGTGAGGTCCAGCTACTTCGGGCTACAGCAGAAAGGACACGCTGAGAAGGTCTGAGGGTCTGGGTTTTTAATAAGGATGGATTTTTAAAACCTACAAGCTAAAGAAAAACAAGGAAACAAGTACAACACTTGAGAATTTTTTTCCCAACAGAATCTCTTGTTGAGGAATCATAGAAAGAAAAGAAAAACAAATCTCAAAAATTCTCTGCCTAATATTTGCCTCAATAGCATATGCATTGATGTATAATGTGATGTTATATGTTTAAAATGACTCCACTAGAGGGCATAACTTTTCATTTATTATTAATATGTTGTTATTATACTTGTTATTGTGGTGGAAGAAGTTCATACTAAAGTATTATTTTTTATGTTTCCACTTGAGAGTATTTTTTCCTTCATTTATTTTGGCCTTATCTTGGTACTAAATCTCTTCTTATTTAAGGTAAAAAAATTATTTACTGCTCTGTCCAACTTTTCACCTCATTTGATTATTGAAGGCAAAAGTAATATATTAATTTCAACTATCTAATGCAACTGGAAGCAGTAAATAACTTCCTAAGAGGTAGATACACATTTTTGCAATTGCTTTCAGGTCTTTTGTGGTTAATTTTACAGGTAACCTTCTTTCTGCAGGCAATAAGGGCACAGGACTATGTGAGGTGACTATTAAAACTGACATGCACAGTGCCATTAATGTTGTTGTAATGGTTATGACTTAAAATAAAATTAAATTAAAATCCATTGCACATGGTCACTGAGACTCAGAACACACGCTGCTTGGCCTCTTAGAGATAAATGACCTCCCGGTGTAGCTGAGACAGTTTGCCTCCAGAAAGAGCCCTTGGGCGCCAGGCATGGAGATGCTCCAGTCTCAAACATGGGTGGGTGGGCGGCACCCCAGGGCCTGGGCTTCGTAGGTATTTGGCTCCCAGGTATCTCTGTCACAGTGAAGAGGAAGTTTTAAAGGCTGTGACTTTAAGGTTGGACTTCTTGGCTGCAGAGTGGAGACGCTTCCAGCCTGGGTGCTGGACTCTGGCTAGTACCTTGTCCCAGGTACTTGCGAGAAGAAGTCGGGATTCTGGTTTTGTGCCTATGGTCAGTTTCATGTATTAAGAGATGTGAAAATATAGTGGCCCAGCATATTTAAATAAAATAGGAAAGGAAAAAGGGAAACAGGATAGTCAAGACAAATAGAAAATTCATATTAACATATGTGCTGCCAAAGCGAGCACAGAAAACTCCTGTTCAGATGCCAAGAATGATTTCAACCCAAGTTCATCAGTAATTGCAACAACTGTAAAAACATAGCCTCAAATTGGATTTTTAAAATACCAACTACATATATTATGAGAGATATACTGTAAAATAGGAAGAAAAAATGTTGAAAGTTGAATTCAGAAAAATATGCCATATAAACCTTTACTACCACCTGAAGTTCTAATACCAGACAAAGGCAAGGAGATCTAGTCGAGACTAAAAGGGGTGTTTAATCATAACTAAAAGGATAAATCTTCTAAGAAAACATGAGAAATTCACCTAATATAACTCAAAATATATGAATAACAATTTCACGATATGCAAAGGAGTGACAATTCATAGGTCTGCATAGAAGAAGCAGACCACGAATATCAGCAAGAGATTCTAACAATGAACTGGACAAGGCCTGATTGACATGTACAGAATACTGTACCCAATCATTGCAGAATACACATTTTTCAAGGGCATTTTGAATGCTTTCTGAAATAGACCAGAAAGGAACTCCCAAAACATTTCAAAAGCTGAAAATCATATAGAATATGACCATTGATCACTGTGGGATTAAACTGGAAATCTATCACAAAAAGATAAGTAGAAAAGTTTCCACATATTCTTAAGTGATACACTTGTAAGGAACCTATTGAGTAAAATCAAAAGCTTGTTCTAAAATTAGTTTTGAAGTATTCTAATTTGGCACTAGAATACCTAAAGCAATGTTGAGGAAAATCGAAGATGAAAGAGTCACTGCCCTCAGTATTAAGGCTCGGCGTGTAGCTGCAGGCACTGTGCCACTGGCAGAGACCCGGGTCCACGGGACAGAGCGTCCTGGGCAGGGGCTGGATCTCCATGCAGAGCATTACCCAGCCCCAGGTTTCCTCCTCAGCATTGGAGGCTCATGCACTCAATCATGAACATGACCAACTGATTCGTGACCGAGAAGCAGGAGCAATTCAGTGGGGGAAGGAGAGCCTTTCGATAAATAATCCTGGGGTATCTGGATGTAGATGTGAATCCCAACCCAGACATCGTATTTATACAAATGTAGACTTACACTTAAAACATAAAGCTATAAACTTTAGACAAAACAGCAAAGTTCAATGTTCTTGATCTAGAAACAAAGTCTTATACTGACATTAAAAGTATAATCCATAAAAGGAAAACTGATTAACTGGATATTATCAAAATTGAAAAAAGGACCTATAAAGGACCTCCTTAAGAAGATCAAAGAACACCTTTTTTTCCTTAGACAAACTAAGGGAAAATATTTGCATCCACATATATTTGACAGAAGCCTTGGTGTGGGATCCTGATGCAGCTTTCAGAACTGCCTCCTCCAACAGGATGATTTCATTGAGCTCCACTTCCCATGCCTGGCATTAAGAAAAGAACAAGGAATCTCTGAGGGTCAGTGGAGGGTCAAGTATTAAGTGAGAATGCCTAATCCAGGCTAGGAGAAGGGTGCTACCCACCTGTCACTTCTGATTGGCCACACGCTGTGCATGGCGAAGGTCCCTGTCCCTTGCTGTCATCCCAGGACTCTGCCAGAATACGGGATTGGTAGAACCTGTGCAGAAGGGCTGAAGTCTGCCCTCCTGAAACTTGTGCGGGAGCCCTCACTGCAGAGCAGGCTGCTTCCCTGGACAGTCCGCTCAGCACGTGCTCCCCACAGTGGCTGCCGCGGCCTCACCACGCGGCCTCCTGGTTCCTGTGGGCGCTGAGACTGCTCAGCTCCCAAACCCGTGGGTGAGTGGATGGGATGCTGCACCCTGTCTCTCCTGTGCTGAGTGGTGGCTTCTGGCCCAGAAACTGTTGCGAAACTGATGCATAAATCTGTCCTAAGTCCTCAGAAGGCAGCGAGCCGGGCTGCTGTCTCGCTGCTTCCCCATAACCTGGTGCTCTCAGTAGGCCCTCTGCCAAGTTGCCAAACCCTTCCTTGTCCTGCTGCTAATAAAACCTTCTACCAGGCAGCTCTCAATTAAGGAATTGAGAACAGTCAAAAGAGAAAAGTAAAAAATCTGTAGATTTTTAAAAGAGAAGTAGTTGAGAGCCTCAACAGCTACTCTGGGTGCCAGGCAGTTAGCCCAGGGTATGGAAAAAAGGACTCAAGCTCCTTGACTAGACATTATGCCAGGCTGGATGGATTCTCCCTAGGAATGGTTTCCTCAAGGTTACTACTTACCTATCGGGTTTCATTGGCAGGTTCCTATTTCCTGTGGTCCATCTTTCTCTTTAAAGCGGGACATTAGTAAGGGAGGCCATGATAGAATACTCTGGGCTGCCTCCCGGCTGAGACCCTTCTGTACCAGCCCAGTTAAGCTGGAACAGATAAGCCACATGATGGAATATTATTTGGCGATAAAAAGACATGAAGTACCTATCCATTCTGTAACGGGGATGACCCTTGAAACATTATGCTGTGTTAAGCAAGCTAGCTACAAAAGACTCATTCTGGTGAATGACAGATCCCCAGAAGGTGACTCTACGGGGCCAGAAAGCAGGTTGGAGTGGGCTGGGGGCAGGAAGTGGCAGCTAAAGACTATGGGGCTTCTTTGGCAGGGGACACTGGTGTCCTAACATTAGATCATGGTGATGGCTCCACAACTTTGCAAATATACTAAAAAACCAAAATGTGCACTTTCAATTTCAATAACTGACAAAATTAAACTCTTCAGTTAAGACAGCAGAGAAGGCAAATGTCCTGTGGAACCTCCAATATGATGGCAATGTTGTGTTGTTTAAAGCATGGTATTGGTGGAGAAGTGTTCACTTTGTAATTGTTCATTGAGTTATGCATGTTCTGCCTATTTTTCCATGTGTAGGTTACACCCAATGAGTAGTTTGTTTTTTTTTGTTTTTTTGTTTTTGTTTTTTGAGACAGGGTCTTGCGTTATAGTTCAGGCTGGCCCTGAGCTCGCTATGGTGCCCAGGCAAGCCGCCGTGAACTCAGCAATGCTCCTGTCTCTGCCTCCTGAGTGCTGGGATTACAGGCGTGAGCCACCACGTCCGGCATTGTGGTACGAAGTGTTGATCGTTGGTGGGCGTGAGTCTCCACACCCAGCATTCTATGTGGTTACCGGGGATCGAACTCAGGTCCTTGCGCTTGTGAGGCAGGCGCCGGAACCACTGAGCTAACCCTCCGGCCCCCAATGAGTAGTTTTTGAACCCTGTCTTAGTGAATGTTCCTGAGAAAATGTCCTAATCACCAGTAGACTCTGATCCTGTTTCTCACCCCAAACAGAGGAACTTGGTCCATTTGTATTTTGCTGACACCCCTCATTTGATTTTTAAAAAGCACTTTATCAAGGGATTCAAAAAGTTTGGAAAGTTTGGAGGTGAGTTTGCAGATAGTCTGTCTTATTCTGTCTTTTGGGGAAGCTGTACTGGGAAATTCTGAATGTTGTGGATACCATGGTCAGGAGCATCATTGCTCTTATTTTGTGCCTAGGAGGCATGGTGCAGTCCGAAACCAGGGGCACCAGCCATGAGCCTCTCAAGAGGCTCTCCCTCTTGCCCATATGCGGTCCTGTGATGTTTCTCTTAGGCCAGTGCACAGGGGTCCTTACTCTGGATTACTTGGTTCTTACTCTGGATTACTGCAGCCTTTTGATGTTTTGGCCGAGAAGCCATTTAGGGATCATCAAGGTCCTTTGTATCTTATGTGCCTCAAGGCCTTTGTTTGACTTTTTCTGTTCAAGTCAAGAAAGTCCAGGATTAAAGCGCCAGCTATCAGCCTCTTGGAAGAGCTACACAAGGTTGTAAGAAGCGTGTCAGCATCAACAGTCCTAGTGACATGGAGTTTACTGATTTCACATCGGTTTAACAGCAAAAGACTATGTCTCACACAGTTTCCTTCCGAGGAACTAGAAGTTAGAGCAGCAACATGGGAATCCTGAGTTGGGAGGGAAGATAGCTCGTCCCAGAGCTGTGTATCAGAAAGCAAAACAGAAGGAAGGCGCACCTGCAGCCAACAGTGCAGACAAGACAATTTCAAAAACATGATATTAATCTTGCAGGTAGAAGACAGCACACCCATTACACAGAAACAGGACAGTCTGAAAAGAAAACATTCAGAAAGTGAAAAGGGCCCTAGAAAGTAAAGCAATAATGGTTGAATGGAAACTCAAAAAAAATCATTGGAAAGTAAAGTTCAGGAAATCTACAAAGTAGACTAGGGAGACAGAGATGGAAAACTGGATACAATGTTTTATTTCTCTTTTTAAAAAATACGTGAGTCCAATGGAAGAAGGCCAGTACCCAAATAGTAGGATTTCTATGAAAATCATACAGAGAAATTAAAGGGCAGAATTCCCCGGGGAGGAGCTGCAGGCCTCCCTCTCTGAGTAAACTGTACAGTGTCTCAAAATGCTGCCAGGTTAATGAGTCAAACTGAGTCGAAATGCTGAAGACACAAAGAAATCTAAATGAACCAAGTTGTAAAAGCCATGAGCCCTTCCTAGGAGAGAAACTCATGGCTGATAGCATCTTGAGTAGAGCAGACCAAGGAGGGAGGGAGACAGAGACAGACAGACAGACACCAGGCAAACCCAAGAGGGAAGGGAGCCACAGTGAGGGAGAGGGGGCTTGAGAGAGTCAGTGCCACAGAGAGACAGGGCACCCGAAGAGTGCAGCTGCGTGGCTGTGCCATGGCCTGGTACTTTGATCTGAAGACCTGGCATGAAGTCCCTGTCCCTTTGACCTTCGCTTGGGGAACTGAGTTTTATCATTCCTGAAATATCTCCAGGCAACAGGGTTGAAACTGACCAGATGCCTCTGCAGTCACCAAGATCACCAAGCTCAAGACCACCCCCAGCTCTGGCTCAGAGGCCCGGGCAAAGCCCAGCCCCTGGCCTGGCGCCGGAAGGAGAGTTGAGAGCTCCATTGCAGAGCAGATGGCCAGCGCTGCTGCCTTGCGGGGTCAAGCTGTCTCCTCTGCAGCCCAGAGCGGGTGGCGGGGGGCGCACCTGGACTCCATAGGCTGTCCCCGAGGGTGCAGCAGCGGAGCAGAGGGTGCGGTGCGGGTGCTCAGGCCCAGAGGAAGAAGCAGGCCACTTCGTGCGTGGGCCAGCCTCTCAGGAAGGTCTCCTAGCAGGGACTGTCTGTGCCCCGCTTAAGCTTCCCTTTGCACCTCTGTGAGCCCTGGGCCCAGGAGCCTGTGCCCCATGGAACTGTCTGGGCCCAGGTCTCCCCGGTCCTCTGAGAGAGATAAGGCAGGAAGTAAGGAAGTCGGGCCCAAGGGGAAAAGAGACAAAAGGATGCAGTCCTCCCTTTCTGCCCTTGGCAAGGACTAGCTCTCAGAGGCTCCAGGGAAGGAGTCCGAGAGCCCTGTACACACACCCCAGACAGCCATCCCTGGCCCTGGGCCAGGCTCGGTGAGCTGGCTGCCAGTCATCTCCACGACATCCATTTGTCTGTGCCCTCCTCTCTCCACTCCCCTCCGCCCCAGGGTCTGAGTTGGACGTATTAGGGTTCGTCACATTCTGCCAGGCACACCGGGCCAGGCCGAGTCTCTGTCCTCTTAATTACCTCTTAACCCATATCCTCCATGCCCAATAGGGGAACTCCATTTACAGATTTAATAGATGTCCCTCTAGGACACTTTCCATCTATAAAATATGGCATTCTTGTGAGCTTTAATTACATTAAAATAGTGTGTCAAAAACCTTATTCCATTTTTTGCACTTTAATTTCTTTCTTTTCTTCTTTTTGTTGCTGCTGCTGTTTGGTGGTACTGGGGATGGGGCCCAGGGCCTCCTGCACCCTGACCACACTCTCCACCACTGAGCTACATCCCCAGGAGTAAAGTGCTCCTCTCTAGTGCTTTATATTTAGAAACAAGATCTCACTAAATTGTCCAGATTGGTCTGCAGTTTGCAATGATCTTCCTACCTCAGCCTCTGAAGTAGCTGGCACTACATGAGCCATTACAGTCATAGGCTACCATGCCTTTACCACTGTTTCTGAAACAACTTTGAGATAAAGTTGATGTGCAACAAACTGTCGGCATTTAAGAACAGTCTCGTGGCTTACACTGGCATAAGGGCATTGAATATATATATATACTTTCATGGAATCATCACTGTAATCTGCGGTGGACCTACTTACTACCCTCACATTTCCCTTCTGTGCCTTTAAAATGCCTTTTCCTCCTGGACCTACCCCCTCTCTTGGGGATCAATGACTTACCAACAAATTAATTTGTAGCTTTTAGAATTTTATACAAATGAAACTCTACAATATGTGCCCCCTTTTAGATGTGTCTTCCTCTACTCCATATGTGTGCTGAGATCCACTCATTGTGGGGTGTATCTGTACTCCATTTTTTATTGCCAAGCAGTGTCATAAATTACATAACAAAATTACCAGCTTGGTCATTTTTTAAGAATACAATTCAATAGCATTAAGTGTATTCATGATGTTGGGCAACCATCTGCATCATCTATTTCTAAACTTCATCGTCATCCTACACAAACTCTACCCACTAAGGAATGGCTTAATTTCCCCTTCTCCCAGTGCATGATAATCTCTCGTCTCTGTGTCAGAGCATGCACAAGTTTCTATTCAACACATGGAGAAATTACCAAGATTTTCCAAAGAGGCTCCAGCATTTTACCCTCCCCAGCAACACATGTAGGTTTCCTTTTCTCCACATTCCCCTGCCACCCCCCAAAAAATCATGTCCTGCCTTTGTTTCTGACAGCCACCACCCTGATAGGTCAGAGGTCGTGTCTCACTGAAGTTTTGATTTGCATTTCTCTAATGCAAATCAATATGCGTAGGCTTATTGGCCTCTTGTGTACCCTCTTCAAAGAAATGCTTATTCAAATTCTTTGTTTATTTTTAATTGGATTATCCAGTTTTGATGTCCTTTATGTATCTTGGATACAAGTGCTGTGTGATCCATATGTGCTGTGCAAAAATGTTCTCCCAGTCTGTGCCTCCTTTTTTCACAGAAATGTTCCCCTCTGTTCTCTTTTAGAAAGGTTACACTTTGAGGTTCTACATTTAGGTCTATGATCTTTGTTGACTTCATCTTATTTATGAAGCAAGGCATATATGTGAATTTTTTCTTTTGGATATCCATCTTTCCAGCATAATTCATTGAAAATACTATGCTTTCTTCATTGGATTATTTTTTGCATCATTTCCAGAAATAAGTTGTGCATGTACATGTGATCTGCATCTAAACTTAATATTCGTTTCATCGACCTATTTTGACTAATTTTATGCAAGCACCACACCATTCTCCTTATGGTAGATTTACAAAATTTTGAAACCAGATAGCCTGCCAGATAGTTCTATTTAAACTTTTTTAAAAAAATTTATGCTCTTGTATGAATTTTAGTCTCAGTTTATCAATTTCTCCAAAAATCTGCTAGCATTTCGTTGAGAGACACATTTACTGTATGTGTGAGTTTGGAGAGAACGGACAACTCACAGCATAGGACCTGATGACTGTTGTACACAGCCACCTGTGTCTCCTCTAGTTTTGCTTTGTACTCTTTGTATTTTCAGTGTACAGTTCTTACAAATCTTTCATTGGGCTTAGCCTTACTTCACATTTTTACGTTACTACAAGTAATATTGCTTTTAATTCCAGTTATAATGGGCATTATTTTAAATTCTGATTAGTCATTGCTAGTGCATAGAATTATAATTAAAATTTATATTGATTTTGTATCTTGAAACATCATTGAAGTTAAATAACTTTGTGGATTAATAGAATTTTCTACTAAAACAATGATGTCTATGATTAAAAGCAATTTTATTTCTTCTTTTCCAATATGGATCTCTTTTTGTTTGTATTTTTTTCTTTCCTGGTTTTATCAGCTGGTACTGCTAATATAATGTTGAGAAGAAATGGTGGGAGCACACACCTGTCTTTTTCCTATCTTCAGAGGAAAGCTTTTGCGGGTACACTCTGCTACCCTGCAGGCTGCTTCTGAACCCCGAATGGCCACCTCGTTGTACCACTATCCAATCTAGGAATTAATTTTAGTCGTGCTATGAATCTGTCTTAGCTACTAACAAATTTTCCTTAAAACATAGTGATTTAAGACACTAACAATAGGTTGCTTTTCTTGGCATTTTGTGGGTCTGGAATTCACCCAGGGCTGGGAGGGCTGGTGGGGCCGGCCGTCTCTGCTCATCACGTGTGGGTCATGCTCAGTCTACAGGCTAAAGTCATCTGAAGACCTGGCAGAGGCTGGAGACCTGCTTCCCAAGTGGTGCCTCCGCACGCTGGTGTGTTGTTTCTGGCAGACTGGCCCTCTTCCCACAAGGGCCTCTTTGCACACGGGCTCCTCTGTGGGCCACTCGCATGTCCTCACGAGGTGGCCATGTTTCCCACAAAGTAAGTGACCCAAGAATGTGAGCCAGGTAGAAACTGTCCTTTTATGGCCTAACCTCAGAGGCCACAAAACATCCTTCTCCACTCACTAAAACCTGAGGCATTTTCTAAGCAGGGGAATTAGCTCCATTTGCTGAAGAGCAGAAGGCCATAATTAAAGATGGACTTAGAAACCAGCACTGACTCCAGCAGGGTTTGTCCAAGCTTATAGACAGGTGTGTGATACCTCTATCGAACGCTCTGGCATCACCATACATATTTGAAACATCACCGTTTTCATTTATGAAATCAAATGTAAATTTAAGTCTATTGTGTTTGCCAGCTAGTGCTAAGGTTGAATTATCACTTAGCTTATCAGACAAACTGTCTTCAAGCAAAGGAAGGACTAAGAGAATAAAGGGGTCTAGAACCCAAGAAGCGAGGCTGAGAGAAATCAAAGGAAGGAAGGTGTGCTGCAGAACGATGAAAATCACCAGTGATTTTTCTCAGCTGTGCTCAGGGGAGCAGGCTCCGCACTCTTGCTTAATACACTAAAGGCCATTCTGCTTAGACATATGAAGTGTGATTGGAAACTACAGTTAAAGTTTAAATAAAGAGTTATTACAACAAAAGACACATTACCGTTAATTCCCACAAAATATTCCCCCTTGGTTCAAACATACTTATCCCAGCAACCTCGCCACTTTCTGAAGCCGCTCTGGAAGTCTTCTTTCATGAGTGTCTAGTTGGATTGTGGCTGTTGTCTTGAAGTCCTGCATTGACTGGAAACATTTACCTTTCATGACTTAGCAACTGTAGTTTTGGGCACTTCTCATAAACACAGTCACAACAGAAGGCTTGAAGACATCTTAGAAAGTGGCAAAAGTGATGGGATAAAGGTATTTGAAATGAGAATGACTATCTTGAAGGAAATTAATGGCTTTATGCCTTCTGCTGTAATAAATATTTTAAATTTAAACATTCACCACCGTGTACAGGGACTGAAGGGGCTCTCTCCTTGATGATGACTCCTAGTCCCCCGTCAGACAGGCTATTCTCCAAGGAAGGGATCTTTGATGGCCAAGGGACGCAGCTCTGAGGCTGACTAAGGGGAAGGAGAACTGAGATGTCGGGACAGAGCAGGACTAGGGATGCCTCCAAGACAGCCCTGCTCGGACAGGAAGTGATGGGCTGAAAAGATCAGGGCTTAAAGGGACAGCTTCTTTGGCTGTTTCTGTAACGTCATCAACAGGCGTCTGACATGGTGCACAGGAGTGAAGGGCAGCAGGGACTTCCGGATATTCCCGACGCAGGCAGGAATGCTTCCCTAGATCACCCACTTGTGGTGAAGCTGATTCTGCCAACATACTGAAACCTAGGGGGAGCCCACAGACTTCTCAGGGAAGGGTTGGCACATTAACTCAGGGATTATGATTCTGGCCAAATAGCTGGACTTCATGCTGGGATTCAGGCTCAAATTGGAAAGGGTGAAATAGGAAAACCGAATGTGGGTGGAGGAAGGGAACTGGTTCCTGTTGGTCACACCAATCCTGATTTAGGAAGCCAGGGCTGATCTTGGGTGCCCCCTGCTGGAGAGGAAGTGGAATCTCATTGTTGGCCAGGGAACGCCTAAGAGAACAAATGAATTCATAGCAGTCTTCCTTATTTGCATTTTTGTTTGCTATGGTTCCAGTTACTCTCTATCAACTGTGGCTTGGATTTAAAAAAAAAATTCCAGAAGCAATCAGTTCCTAAGTTTTCAATTGCATTTCCATTCTTCATATGGTGATACAATTTATGCCATGCTGTTCTGTCCTCGTGGGAACATGGAACATCTCTTAGTCCAGCGGTTCCAGGTGGTATATACTACCCACCGCTTCACCACTTGGTAGCCATGTTGGCTTTCAGGTCAACTGTTATGCTATCACAGTGCTTGTATTCAAATACAGTAGAAGACTTTCAGGGAAAGGAGATTTATATAATTTTAGTACATTATATTAATTGCCCTATTTAATTATTAGTTATTGTAAATATTTAACTGTGTTAATGGGTACTTTAAACTTCATCATAGGTAACTGTGTCTAGAAAAACGTATGTATCTAGGCTTTGGTACTGTCCATAGTTTCAGCCGTCCACCAGGGGGTCATGGAGCACCCTGCAGATAGGAAGAGATTCAGGGGAGGTGACCACGGTAGCTTCCCCTCACTTCCCCCGCTCCTCAGCCTCCCTTCCATGGTGTCTAGTGATTTAGGGCACGGGGACTTCGTCCATGTACAAACCTGAAGTTACACCTGGGTCTCGGTACCTGAGCACCCCACTGCCAGCTAAAGAAAGCCTTGGTGGGGGACTTACAGGGTGCAGTTTGCCAAGCGCCCCCAGTCCTCCACATCCCAGCCTGTCTTTGGCCTCTCAGCACGAGCTTGGGACCTGGCGGCCTGCGCTGGGGGCGTCTGCTCTCGGCAGCAGCTGTCACGTGCAGGACGGCGCTGCCTTCATCCGGGCGGGGCTGCTGTGTGCGGAGCGCCCAGGAGAGCAGGATCGCCGCCCTTCCAGGGCCAGGAACGGGCTGGGAAACGCGATCGGAAGTGCACCGCTCAGGGAGGCACGGGGGAGGGGGGCGCCTGGAAGGCGTGGCGACTTTGTCCTTTGCAGGAGCAGCAAGTTGTTCTGACCTGAGACACAGGAGGTGCGTTAGTTACCCTGGCATCACCAGGTGAGATTCAGGGGTTCTGTTTGCTTATTTGTGCTGTTTGGTTTTTTTTAACATCCCTTCAGACCTCAGATCTTCTGTAAAGTGGGATTGAGCCCATCTCTGCCACAAAAGCAAGACAAGGCATTTTATGTGTCAGATGAGGTAAACAAAAATAAAGCATTTGAATGTAATAAAAAGTAAACAACATAAAATTTGCCATCTTAAGCATTTTTAGGTTTGGCGACAGGAAGTGTTTCCCCTTTATTGTGCACCCAGCACAGACTCCCATCTCCAGAGCTGTTCCATCATCCCAAACTGAAACTGCTCATTGATTAAATGTGAACGATCCATTTCTCCACCCTCAGCTACTGGCGACCACCACCTGCCTATGACCAAAGACTCCAGGTACTGCCCATGGGTGAAGTCATGCAGGATTTGTCCTCCGTGACTCCTTCAGCATGATGTTCTCAAGGCTTGTCCGTGTCAGAGCCTGTGCCAGAGCTCCTTCTCTTCAGGGCTGGGTGATGCTCTACTGTACATTCCCACCGTATCTTGTTTACCCTTCCAGCCACTGATAGGTACCTAGAGGCATCCCCCTTGTGACAACTATGAATAATACTGCTATAAACACAGGTATAGACATACCTGTTTGAATCTCCAGTTTCCATTATTTTGGATAATGGAGTTTATGACTTAATTTTGGGAGCAGTTGCTGTGCTGCTTTCTATTATGTTATATTCCCATGTGGTTATTTCAGTACGCGTGTCTTCCTTCACTAGATGGAGCAGAAAACATTCACCTTTCCGTGTCTCGATCGTCAGTATCCTGAGCAGGCTCACTTCATAGCAGAAGCCTCTGTAGCAGACAGTGGACAGAGGATGCCATTTCTATGCTTTCAGCTCATGACACACAGAGATCGGGCATAACAAGGTGCTGGAGGAACTAAGGTGTAAGTAGAGGAAGGAAAGCAGGTACTGGTGACTTTTCCTTAGCATGGGACTGACCCCAGATGTTTCAGGAAGTTAATGACCAAGTTAAATGCAGAATCCTACCATCTTTGCTCACCCAGAGTTTTCACTTTATTGCCACTTCAGAGACACATTTAGTGTCAGATTGGATCATAACTATGATGAGAGGGATCTAGGGGCACGTCCTCTGCCTAAGCTAGGACACGCATTCTAACCAGAGGGTGGGGGAGTACGTCACCGGTGTGCGAGCTGCCCCTGCATGCAGGACGCTGTCTTCTCTGGGAACAGTGTGCTCCACCACCGGGGAGTAGCTGCGTCCTCTGCAGGAAGTGGCCCTGCCATCCAACCGTGGGCCAAACGATCGGATCAAGATCAACTACAACTATTACTTTGGTTGATGCTTTTGTGTGTTTTCTCAACTCATTTACCTGGACAAGTCCACCAGGTAGTTGAAGTGCCTCATTACAGACTATCCACAGACATGGAGACGGAGTGTTCGGGGCTGTGAGGTACCCTGGCACCGCCTGCTTCAGTACACGGGCAGGTGTGCTCCATGCTACAGCTCTGCAGGGTGGACTTTCCCTTCTGTCCAGACATTTGAAGACAACTTAAAATCTCTGCAAAAGAAAAAGAAACCACTTTCCCTGCTGGTGAGTCCCATCAACAGCAGAGGCTGCTGTCCGGGCCCTGTGACTGTCAGAAGCACACAGCAGTCTCGCTCCGTCTTGGGTCTGGTCGTGGTTCAGGGCCAGGGGAACCGCACTTTGGCTCTGACCCTTGCTGGCCAGTCCTGAGACACTTGCTGACTTTGTATCACTCTGCAGCTTCAGGCCTCCTTAGAAAGGAGTTGAGAGCTCCTCTTGGAGATCTGTTCATGCTGTTGTCCGTGGGAGAGTTTTGCATTTCGTTTAATTGAGGCATGGCGTTCAGTAGCCATTTATCTGAAGACAGGCATTTTGGTTCGGTACCTCTCTACTCTTCCTCGGGCGCTGTGGTGAGCGTTCTCGTCGTGTGTGCCCATATGTGAGTAGTTGCAAGGTGTGTGTATCTTCGTTTTTACTAGTTTGCCCAATTGTTCATCAAAGTGTCTGTGGCAATTTGTACTCCCGCTGGAGGGCCGGAGTGTGTCTTCTCGAGTCCAAGTTTTGGTCATTCTGGGATGGAACAGTGTTTTGCATTTGTCTCGGTTTTCATGTCTCTGTGGACTCATTTCAGTATTTGAGAGACACCTGTTAAGTTGATGGTAGCCGTTTCTTGCTGACCCCCAAGGCCAAAGTAATTGTCTTGGGAGCTAGAGTGGCCCTTACTCACTGGCTTTTAGGAGCATGCCTTTGAGGTGGGCCCCCCCCCCCCAGCCCACAGTAATAAGAAGCTCATCTTGCTTTCTTGTGCTGCAAGAGCTTTGCTGACCTAAACACCCTCGAAGGAGAGCCTGCCCCGAGCCTGCCCAGCATGAGCACGCAGCCTGCTCTGCACAGTTGTGAAGCGATGAGTGGCTGTCCCGGGCCAGTGACTCGAGTGCCCCACGGTCGTCTCTGCAGAGGACCACAGGCCACCTCAGGGTGGCGTGCAGGGGCTCTCTAGAGCGAAATGTGCTGGCACAGCTGGGCCTGGCTGGCCGACATGGGCAAGGAGCAGGTGTGCGAGCCGCAAGGTGCTTCTCCTGAGCCCTCCCTTCTCTGTTTCCAGCGGCCAGCACAGAGTGGCTTCCCCACACCAGGCCTTTCCACCACTGCCGTGCTCTCCGCGGGCCCACGTGCATGCTGGACTGAGATCTTGGAAACTCTGAGTCAAGAAGGGAGAGAAAAAAACTGATAGTAAAAAAAAAAAAAGGAAACAAAGCTTATGTATATAGGGGTGCTGGTTGTACAGAGGGCAGGGAAAGGGGAAAAAATGAGATTCAAGATATATCACATATGGATACAAATTTCCAATGTTGAATATGATCATAATGTATGTACCAACGGAGTCCATAAAAAATAAATAAACCTTTCCCCTTTAAATTGTGTGTGTTGGGGATCTGTGTCCTACCGACAAGGAAAGTGACTAGAAATGTACATTTGATTCATTCCATTTCGTTCTCCACAAGATGCTCGTCAGGGGGCCAGAGGGTTAGCTCAGTGGTTCCAGCGCCTGCCTCACAAGCCCAAGGTCCTGAGTTTGATCCCCGGTAACCACATACAATGCTGGGTGTGGAGACTCACGCCCACCAACAATCAGTACCACATACCACAGTGCTGGGCGTGGTGGCTCACGCCTGTCATCCCAACACTCGGGAGGCAGAGGCAGGAGGATTGCTGAGTTCCAGGCTTGCCTGGGCTCCATAGTGAGCTCAGGGCCAGCCTGAACTACAAAGCAAGACCCTGTCTCAAAAAAAAAAAAGATGCTCGTCAGAAGGCAGGGGAAAGCAAAGAAGGGCAAGAAAAATGTTGAAGGTAAAAAAGGAAAATACGGAAGCAAAGCTTATGTGTGTAGGAGGATGAAAGGGTAGAGGGGAGGGCAGAGGAATAGAATTAACTAAGAATCAACATATATCGTGTACAGGTACAAATGCTGAGTGATCAGTGTGACCATAACGAATACCTAAAATGTACCAATAAACTCAATAAAGAAAAAAATCGCCCTTGGACCTTGATCACAGACACATGGGAAAAGAATCCGCTCATTCTGCTCGTGCAAACGGGTTGTTCTCCAGTTTCCTAACCTGTGACACCTGGCTGACTCCTGCCTCGGTCCGAGAGCTCTCGCGGTTAGCCTAACACCTGGCCGCATGTCAGGACCAGCCAGGGCGGCAAACCTACGGCTCGCGTGCTGTAGCGGCCTTCTTTGTATCTATGAAAGCTCTAAGGGTTTTGGCATCGCTGCCAGGAACTTGTTGGATAATTTAAGCAAGCTCCTTACGCTTGCTCTCCCTCGCTCGCTCAGTCCGTAAGAGAGTAATGATCATGCGGGGCCTCCCTGGCGGCTGCCAGGATACAGACCGTAGCAGGTGGGAAGGGTTTGGATAAATACCTAGGATAAGCCGTAGGGGCCAACTCAGGTGTGCAGGAAACTGGGTTGAGACTCCTTCCAGCTGCCAGCAGCTAGTTTTACTTTATTTGCAGGACGAATGTGCTCGTTTGGATGTGTCTGGTTGGCTAGGACGATTTCTGGCCTATCTTTTCAGGAAGTTCGGCAGCAGACACCGAGAATTTCCAAAATGACAAACCGAAGTCTGGTCCTGTGTCCAGATCCCACAATCCCAGTCGGGTCCCGCACGCCACCTGGTGTCACCTCCCCGCTACTGCCCAGAAACCACGTGTAAGAAAATGCTTACAACCTAACTACGTACTTTGGCGTAGACCCGTCCTAACCAATAGAGAAGGAGGAGGCGGGGTAGAGGCAAGTAAGAGTCCAATCAGCTCCGGCTTTCTGAGAGGGAGGTGGGGCTCGAGATTGACCACGTTGGGTTTGTCCGCAGCGCTAATTAGTTTTTCCGAAGGCTGCAGCCCTTCACTCCGGCTGGCGCCGCCGCCTCGCGCGCTCCTGCTCCGCCGCCGCGGTCCGGGGGCTGCTGGTCCCGAGTACCATGTGTGACGGCGCCCTGCTGCCTCCTCTGGTGCTGCCCCTGCTGCTGCTGCTGGTGTGGGGACTGGATCCGGGCACAGGTAGCGCCCCCTCTGCCGGCGAGTGCCAAAGCGTCCTGGCCGCCGCGGACAGCACCGGGGTGCCGCGAACCCCGCGGGAGCCGGCGGCCGCTCAGGACCTCCCGGGTGGCGGCCGCGCGGGGGCGCCGGTCGGCGTGGCGGCGCCGGGGCGAGAGGAGGGAGGGCAGCCCCGGCCGGGGCGTTCCGGGCCGGTCCCGGACCCGGTGCGCGCGGCTGGCGGCGCTGACGCGGCTCCTTTTTCCCCAACAGCCCTCGGAGACTCGGCGGCCGACGTGGAGGTGGTGCTCCCGTGGCGGGTGCGCCCGGACGAAGTGCACCTGTCGCCGCTGCCCGGCGCTCCGGGGCCCCGACGGCGGCGGCGACCCCGCGCGCCCCCCGGCCCCCCGCGCGCGCGCCCCGGAGAGCGCGCCCTGCTGCTGCACCTGCCGGCCTTCGGGCGCGACCTGTACCTGCAGCTGCGCCGCGACCTGCGCTTCCTGTCCCGCGGCTTCCAGGTGGAGGAGGCGGGCGCCAGTGGGCGCCAAGGACACCCCGCCGCCGAGCTCTGCTTCTACTCGGGCCGCGTGCTGGGGCACCCCGGCTCCCTGGTCTCGCTCAGCGCCTGTGGCGCCGCCGGCGGCCTGGTACTGCGCGCCCCCTCCGAGCCTGCCCGGCCGGTCGGTCGCGACGCCCCGGGTGGCTCCCGCGGACGGGTGGGGTGGGCGCCCGGGCTCGAGAAATGCAGTCTCCGGGGACTACAGAGAACCCGTTTCTACCCCTCTCTCGCCCCTCCCTCCATCCCGACCTTCTTGAGCTCCTAGAGCAAAGGGGAGCAGACCCTACCCCCGTGGTCGGAGCTCCCGGGTGCAGGGGCTGGGGGGTTGCGGAGGGGTGAGCTGCAGTCCTCCCTGAAGAGCACAGGGAGCTGTCGGGACCCCAGACCCAGAGGCGCCCTTGCCCAGGTGCAGAGAAAGCGGCCGCGCACAGGTGTGCGCGCTTGTCCGGCACCAGCTCAGCCATAGCCGGCTGCTCCGGGGTGGGGGTGGGGCGGCGACTCTCCTCCCTCCTCCTGTCCTTTTGAGTCTTGGTACCTGGAAACAGAAGCCTGGGCGGGGATCTTAGGCCCCTGCGTGACCCTCTAGGCCACCGTCCCTTTTTCTCTTTTCGCACGTCCCCAAGGGCTCTGGACGCTCTCCTTAGCCCTGCTCCCAAAGCTCCCCCTTCTCCAGACTCTGCCCAACCTGGGACGGGCACTGAGTGGCAGGGAGAGTTCTTGAGTGTGTCTGCCCTTGATCTCTTGGCTGCCCTGGTGCCCAGCCAAACGCTTCTCAGCTTGTCCACGGTGCCCCCAAGGAGCGCACGTGGCTGGCAGATGGGCCGCGCCTGCCAAACCTGGTATCCACTGAAAGCATGAAGTGCACGGATTGTTTCTATGTCTTTTGCACGATCGACTTCACGGAGGTGGTTTCCGATATTATTTGGTGAGTGTCCTTCGCAGGCACAAGACGCTGCCCACCCCCGTTATCTTCACCGCCATCTAGAGTTCTCTGGCCCCTGCCCACAAGTTACTGGGAATTGCAGAGAAGCCAGCAAGTCTCGGGGTCCGGGTTTTGGTGTGAAATTCCTGCTTTCTCCTCAGTAGCGTGGCGGTGGCGTGACACAGCCCTGGGCGCTGTTTGCCGGGATCAGCCTGATTCTCCTTTCAGTACTTTACAGAACTCTGAAGTTAGGGTATGGCCCGCTTTGGCTGGACTGAGGAAACTGGCGTGTTTGGTGAAACAAAGAAAATGGAGTAGACTGTGGAGGGTGCATTAAGGTGGGCAGGGGCAGAGGACATGGCTGGGCTGGGGGCGCTGGAGTAGGGGTGAGAAAGGCTCTGATCTCCGCAGGGCTCGGGTCAAGCCTGTGTCGTGTTCCGGGAGGGACTCAAAGGGCCACATCATTTTTCCTATTCTCGCCAGTGTTTCACGTCTAGGTCACATCACTGTACTGTACGCGGAAACATCTGAATCCCATTTGCTGCGGTTTAGTGAGTTTCTGTAGAGGTCAGAGTTTATACTTCTTGGTGTAAAGTTTCCAGCGAGGAGCTATCTGTGAAGGAGCTGCGTCTGGAAGTCTGGATAACACGGATGTCAAGTCCTTGCCAACGCCTGCGGAGCCGCCTCACGGGGCATCTGATCCCCCTGCTCAGGAAGGCCGACCTTCTCTCTGGCACCATGAGGGGGCGCTGTGCTGTAGATAAAGGAATCTGGCCAAGAAAGACGCTGACTTCGCGGTGTTTCAGTGGCCAGTGGACCTCGAAGACTTAGCTTTGCAATTCCGGCGCTAGCAGGCATTGCTGTTGTTTAGTCTGCCTTTGTCCTCCCACTCGTGTGAGCTGGGCATTGGACTCTCCTCCCCAAGTACACACAGATGGAGAAAGGGCCGAGGCAGGAGAAGAGAGATGCTGAGGTGGCGTGGAGCGGCCTCTCGGTGGCAGCCAGACCCTGGAGGGCAGAGGAGAGCAAGGCTCGGGGCTCGGGCTGTTGGGGTTTGCTCTGTGTGCCATGCCTGGGGTCGCAGGGCAGGTGGGCCCCTCGGGAGCTCAGCACAAGTCCTGTGCGGTGGGGATGGGGTTGTGCCCCTGCTTTGGTCAGGACAGGCTCAACGGCGCAGCGTGGGAAGGGACAGTGTCTAGCAGGTGCTTCTGGGGGCGGGTGCAGGGAGGGAGTCTCATGCCTGTCCGTATCTGACGTGCCATCCAGAGCAGGAGCTGGCGTGCTTTCTGCAAACGACCCGTGAGTGAATGTTTTAGGCTTTGCGGGCCACGGATTATCCGTCACAGTGTGTCAGCACTGCCCTTTCAGTGGAAGAGCAGTCTCGGATGGGACAGAAACACGTGGATGCATCTGTGCTCAACAATTGTGTCCCGGATGTTGAGTATTGTTAGCTGCTATTAAGGTGGCCATGCCGTGTCTCCAGAGGAGCCCAGGACCAGGGAGAACACGGGTTCTGCTCCCCACTGCATGGATCTGTGTTCTTTGAGCCTGGAGATGTTGAATGTCTGTGGAATGGAAATGGATCATTAGTATAGGTCATGGCTTGATTGTGGGAGCTGGAGAATAAATTACACATGCTGGTTTGGACTCCTCACTTGGAGGGCTGAGGCACTTGGGAAAACCCTCCTGTCCCCCATCTTATCTTGAGGAGCCATACTATCTGCACTTTGCGGCCTTCAAGGACCCCAGGTTCAAGGATTAATCCTGTGCATACATCTTTGCTGCATTTACATTTAAGGGAGTCTTTAAACAGTGTATAGAGTGTTGGAAGAGGTGGTATAACCATGGCTATGTAATGTCTGAGGCATGCGCGAAGGTACCTGTGCTTCTGATGAGTTTATCTACCTTTGGGTCAGCTGCCCCACTGCCGTGGCATGAGAGCATGGAAGGCCAGCAGAAATGCCAAGTGCAGCTCCACGGGTAGAGAGGGCAGTGGAGACGGGGCACTTCGACAGACAGACTGAGCAGCAGTCTCGGAAGGGCTCGTGTGGCTTGCCTGAAAGGAGCGGATGAAGGACTTGCTCTAGGTGAGGAGAGAGGAGGGGAGGCTGGAGGTCCTGCCCTGGGGCACGGCCTGCGGCTCAGGAGCCATTTTCCTTCTGTGGAGACTCGTGAGCTCTGGAATCCACCAAAGCCTGTCCATCGCTTCTTGCCAAAGTCTTGGGACCAGACAGCTCCAAAGCCACCCGCAGAGGGTTGAGCGAAAGGCAGCCACAAGACCCCAAGGCTCTCGGTGTCTCTCCTCTGGACATGCTCACTGGCAGGAGAGCACGGGGCCCTTTCTGGGCAGATGGGCAGCGCATCTGTGTTTAGAGTTGTGTACGGCGCTCGGCGCCACCTGGGGCATTTAGACTCTGTCCCTGCCCTACAGCGAGGCAGTGTAGGCCAGTGGGAGCCGGCAGGCGGCTATGGTTACAAGGGTGGGGTGCCATTCTCAAGGGGGCAGCCTGCAGCTGCACCACCCTGGGGCACAGGGCAGGATATTGCTGCCTCATTCTTTAGAAAAGAGTTGACTGAAGTCTTCGGTTGATTGGTCATAAAATCGCCCAGCTCACTAACGCAGCCCCACTGCATCGAGCACGGCTGAACGCGAACTGGTCGCGGTGAGATGTTCCAGTGTGGAGACGGCTGGGCGGTGGGAAGGTGGGCCGGGCTGCATCTCCGCACATCCCTGACCCGAGACCGTCGTGGGAGGCGCCGGGGATTAACACAGATCGTTCAAGAATTGATCGTGTGCTTTTAAACAAGGCACATATTTAGAACTTTGCCGAAGAAAGGGTCTGGTGATGTGAGCCTATGGCTGCCGAAGACTGACATTTTTATTTTTTGCGTGATTCATATATGTTGCCTAAAAAGACTCAAGGGATGAGAATTTGAAGAGAAAACATTATGCCCCATTGTGATGGGCATCCCCAAAGTGGATCGCCGGCTTCAAAGGGTTAAGGAGCCCTGAGACAGGAAAGGAGGGGAGGAGCTAGGGGCAGTCAGGGAGTTGGGGCACAGAAGGGCAGGGCCGGAGAACTCCAGCCAGAAGGTCCCAGGCGTCCGGTGTCTCGCAGGAGCCTCACGGTGGCTTCTCGTCATCCTCTGACGGCTCTCGCCCTGGGTGCCGTGTGCCCTCCTGGCCGTCAACGCTCACCCACCTGTAGACCTGGGTCCCCTTTCGGGGCAACAAGCTTTTGCTGCTTTCTGCGGCACCACCCGTGATCAGACCTTGGGTAGCCAGGGACTGGGACCTTTTACATTAAAATTTGTATTTTGGATAGTAAGGAGGAGCCCAGGGTCTTTGCACTGAGCCACAGCCCAGTACTATTTTATTTTTGACTTTGATACAGTCTTGCTAAATTGCCCAGATTAGGCTCAAACTTGCTAACCTGCTGCCTCAAGCTCTCACAACGGTGGGATTATAGGTGTGAGCTCCTACTAAATTAGCATTATTTAAAACAAAACCAAATGGAGAAGAAAGGCTGATGAGCTGAAGTCATCCTTGCTGAGTTCGTTCCTGACATGCATTTCCCAGAGAGCGAAATGCTGGCACCGTCTGGCCTCGGATGGGGGACAGAGAGGCTCTTGTATCGGCTGGCTGTCCTGCCTGTGCCTCTGTGCCCAGGCCTACACATGTGTGCTGCTCTTGCATCTAGGGCATGTGGGGCTGTGACCTTGAGGGAGTCGTTCAGCTCTCTGGAACCCTCTCTAGCCATAGGAGGGGTAACCAACACCAGCCTTGCAAGCCTATTGATGGAATGTGATAAAGTGTGTGGGATCCTTTGGTGAGAGCCTGGCACATTGGGGCATTAAAAACTGCTTTACTCTCCTGCCCTATAGGATGGCCCCAGACTTTTCCATTTGTAAGTCAACCAATCGCTCAAGGGCTATTGAATGAATGAACAGTTCTTAGCACACACCTGCCTTGTGCGGAGCTTGTGCTGCGTGGCTCCCAGCAGGGCTCAGAGAGGAGTGCGGTGCGGGCCCCGTCTGAGAAGACAGGTGGGTGTCCGGGGGAAGAAGGTGTCTTGGAACCTTTGGGCTGGAGCAGAAGCAGCCGGGTGACTGGCTCCAGGCAGGGCCTGGGAGGGTTAGCCCGGGTCCCCCGGGGAGGAGCAGCGGCCAGGCCGTCCTGTGACAAGGGGCACGTGAGCCAGCTGTGGGAGGTGGGAGGAGGGCTGGATGGGCAGTGTGCTGGGTGGATGGGTGGGGCTGTGGGCGCCAGCCTCAGCATGTGGGCTGTATTATCCTAGAGCACAGTTCTCAGCCCTGAGTCCGAGTCAGGCTCACCTGCAGGGCGGGGGACTGGTTCCTGGGGCCAGCCCCGACACAGCATGGCTGACAAGCGCCAGGGGATGCGGCTGCTGGTCCGGGACCACCTGCGAGGCGTGTGTCACGAGAAGGGGCCGGTGGCGTTTCTGGCTGTCATAGGGGAGGACTAGAGAAAGGGAAGTTTAGGGACTTTGTGTCCAGGCCCGGGGCTTAGATGGGTAGAGTGGCCTGAGGAAGGGGAGAATTGGCGGGGAGAGCTGGCGGTGCTTTGTGACTGGCTCACCGCACTGACCGAAAGGGCCAGACGGCTCAGGAGTGACGCCGCATGCCTCAGGCAGTGTTGGCCGGAAAGGAGCCCAAGCGCCTGTGCTCGGCAGTCGCGATTGTGGAAGCGAGTCCCAGAGCAGCAGGCGGGGGGTTGGCTGTGGACACAGGGCACTGCCCACCGCGGAAGCCCACTTGCCCACCAGCCCGTTGGCTCTGCCCTCCCAGATGGCCCCTTTCGGCGCTCGCGGCTCTTGTTAGCCAAGGGCCGCCATGACCCAGGGACAGCTGGGCTCTGAGGTCCCAGCGTAGCCTTTGTACAAAGGTGAGCATGGCAGAGAAATCCGCACAGAGGGGCGACCGCCCCCCAGAGCTCTTCTCCACTGTGTCCCGAGCACATTCGCTCTACTTCCTCAAGAGGCTGTGATCGCCTCAGGAGCGGACGAAACCTGTCTCTGGCGCGTTTCTCGTTCCTGCGTGGTGCTGAGAGCTGGTCCTGTTTGCAGGACAGAGCGGAGTCAGGGACTCTCTTAAAATGGCCTGGAGATTCCTCAAAGCCAGGACCCTGAACAAAGACGTTGGAAGTTGATCACTGAGAACTGCTGAAATGTTGTTATATCTGATATATTTTATTTAGCCCCTACTTCTTTCCTATAGATTATCCAGTCTGGCAAAACTAAGATTTCTAAGGGAACCGTTTTTCTGGGAATTACTGTGTTTCTTTAAACCAAGTGGCTCAGGACTGTGCCACCAGCATTCGTCCTTTCCCAGGACTCCGTCTCTGTAGGTGACATTTTCACCTTACACTGTGAAACTGGCGTCTTTGCTGCTGTCACCGGCCCAGGAGTCTTTGGAGGAGCATTCCCATGAGTCTCACTTCCCCGCGGGGTGACACTGAGGATAACACCACCCCAAACAGCCCGGTCAGTCCCAGGGGCATGGGGCCGCGTGGGCTGGAAGGCAGGACGGAAGCTCCACCGCCGGAGGAACTTCCAAGTCCGGGTACTTCAGACGCTGAGTGAGGGCCGTAGGTGGCCAGGGACCCCGCGTTCAGTTAGAAGGTAGGAGCAGCTGCCCCTGCCGGTGCACTCGTGTTAATGCCAGCACATTGGTAGCTGGTCTTGGAAGACTGCAAGTGTGAGCCCAGCCTTGATGACTTAGTGACTCAGCAAGGCCTCCTTCTTGAAGCATAAAGGGCAGAGGATGTAGCCGAGTGCAAAGGCCCTGTGTTCAGTGCCCAGTACCAGGGCTGGGAAGTGCGGGCACCGATGACACTGGGTGTGTCGCACAGGCCTGTGCTGCGCCCGGGGGGATCTGATTGGGCCTGGAGTTCGGCCTGACATGGGGGGGTCTTCAGGGCTCCCCGAGTGATACCAGGTGCAGCTGCAGAGCCAGGCAGCCTGTGCCAGGGAAGTTTGGTGCATTCGGCTTTTCAAGTAACTGCTGCGGCAGCCAAGCGAGCGGTTCTGAGCCTGCTTCAGAAAACCTGTCCATCTACCAGGCCCTGTAGACAGCTGGTAACGCAGCATGTGCTGCGGTGAGGGGGAGATGGGAAGACAGAGGGGAGAAGGGCTGGCAGGTGTGGGGGACGAGTTTCTGGGACACGAGCAGTGCTCAAAAACTTTGGACACAAGTACATGTTTTGGAACAGGTGAGACTTCTCATCGGAAGATTTTATCGCTAGTGAAGGGTGGACAAGGTGGGTGTCAGACACGGAGGGGGCCCGGCGGAGGCGCTGGGTGCGAGTGCTGGCGTGCGCCTGTTGAGCTCAGGTCCCAGAGTGCAGCCCAGGGCCGCTGCTCATCCCCACAGCATGCTGCTTTCTTGCCTGAACAGACGGAGACCTGCCTGTGCGTGGGGCTGTCCGAACAGGCATCTACGGGACCCCCTCCCCCAGGGGCCTGTATGCTTCCGCGTGAGCCCTCCTGTCTCAGGAACTCAAGAGAGGTAACTGGTCTTTGCCTGGAGGCTTGTGAATGTGAGGACTAGGCTGTATGGTTAACAGCCAGGCTCGGGAGGGGACTGCCCTTGCCCCCGCAGCCAGGGTGCTTCCAGTGGGGTCCAAGACCCCCTTTGAGTCGAGTTTATCCTGTGGTACCAGGAGCCCCTTGCCAGGCGCTGTGCCATGACCTGCCAACCTCATTTGCACTGTGGAAGCCCCTGCTGATTGTTATCGAATGTCTGGCACTTCGGCGGCTTCATGCTCAGCTGTGGGGGGAGCTCCGCCCCTCTCTGTCTCTCTCTGTCTCTGTCTCTACAACCTCTCCAGAGTACCCGTGAGCAAACCCACGCTGTAACTTCAGAGGCCAGAGAAGGAAGCAGGGCTCTCCCGCGAGTCACACGGTGCCGCTTTGAGACAGTTTTATTTGGGCAGTAAAATCTCTGAGTTGTTCTTGGCCAAAGTTCTAACAACCAGAAACCTGGGATCTGCTCGGGGCATTAAGAACGGGCTCGCCCTGGGTCCTGGGAACTGAAGGCTGAGGGTGGCCTTGGGGCTGACCCGGTCTGGGTTGGGGAGGTCTGAGGGAACAGAGGCGCCTGGGTCAGGTCAGTAGCGCCCTGGAGGCTGGAGGAACTGGGCAGCTGATGTCCTTTTTGGCTCTCCTCTCTGGGCAGGTGGGCCTCATCCAGCTTGGCCAGGAGCAGGTGCATATCCAACCTCTCAACAGCTCCGGCGGCTCGTTTAACGGAAGAGAGCATCTGATCAGGCGCAAATGGTCCCTGAAGCCCAGCCCGTCTGGCGAGACCCCAGTGCCCGGGCAGCTGTGCAAGGTGCTGACAGGTGAGTCCGGGCCCAGGACGAGCGGATGGGGTACGTGCAGAGCTGCCCCAAGTGCCCTGAAGTCAAATGCACAGGGATGTAGCCTTCCAGGTTGTCCTGTGTCACTTCCCGGTGGGGAGAAAAGTATCCTTTGGGGCTCTTGCCCTGGTGTAGAGGCCACAGAATGTACACCTGGTGTCACACAATACGGCCGTGCAGTCTAAGCCCCACTCTTACAAGTGTGCTGCATTATTGACTGAAACATAGTCCCTTGGATGTGGCTGTATTTTTTTTTTTTTAAGGTACCGGGCATCAAACTCGAGCCCTTGTTTGTCCAAAGTTGGAGCGGTACTACTTGAGCTAAGTCCCCAGCACACTATCTGAAAGCTGTTATGTGGCTCCTCCTACCGCTTCCTTTTCTCAACAGGCAAGGCAGCCATTGAAGAAGTTGCCATTTTATTTCTGCAAGGGTCCCAGGACCTCATTCCCATGGCGTCTCAGCATCTTATTTCAGGGCTAACGTGAGGCCTGAAGTCTCCACTTACTTGCTGCCAAGCCCCAGGCTGGCCACGGAGCAGGGACGCAGTTGCCCCGCTGCCCTGGGTGGAGCTCACTTGCCCCTGTGGCACAGTGGTCCTCAGCCCTGAATGCATGGCTCAGCGCTGCCCAGAGGACCGCTGAAGGGCCTCTCAGAGCACGGGCCCTGGGGCAGCCGCAGCAGCCTGTCCTGGGAAGGAGTGAGGAGCACATGCCCCCTCGCCTGGCGGGCAGTGAGGGGACCCAGGGGCGCAGGCGCCACAGCGTCGCATGCCCCCTGCAGGTCCTGATGCATGCCGGGGCGGCCTGGCCCCGCCAGTCGTGCGCTCTTGGTCTGGGTGTGACCCGGGGTCAGCGTCACCCTCACGTGGCACTTCAGGTGGCGACGGTCTTGGGTTCTCAGGTCGTGCGCCTCTGTCTGAGCAGCCTGCGGGTTTCCTGCAGTGTTTAAGAATGTCTCATGGTGCCGTGTCACCAGCAGCCCCCCTGCAGCTGCCTCTTGTAACAGACGACCTGCCGCTCACACCTGGCATTTCTGCCTGGAGGTCAGTGATCCCTGGATGGAAGTGCAAGGCCTCGGGTTAATACCCCAGCGGCCTTGGGAGTGAATCGGTGTGAGTCACTCCGGAACGCTTCGAGACGTGTGAGCTTGTCCTGCAGCCTGCGTGCCCTGGCACTTGTCACTGGGCCGTCCTGCTCTCGGGGCAGGGGCTATGGGGGCCGTGTGCCGGGTGAGGGCCTGCAGGGCAGAGAACCCTGCCAGCCTCTGGGGTTGGTCTCTGTGGCTTTGTGCGCCATTGCAGAAGTTGGGGAGGCAGATAGTGGCAGAAAATGACCAGTGATTAAAAAGACAGGCTGTGGCACGAGCTTGCTACTAACTAAAAAGTACCGTTTAACAGGGAGCTGGAGTTTCGGTAAGTCTGATGATGGTTTGTTGTGAATGTTGGCTTGTGAGTGCGTTATTTTAAATATAGGCCGTTCACCTTAGCTAGCTCAGCCTTGTGGTCATAGTTTTTTTTTTTTTTTTTTGAGACAGGGTCTCGCTTTGTAGTTCAGGCTGGCCCTGAGCTCACTATGGTGCCCAGGCAAGCCGCCGCGAACTCAGCAATCCTCCTGTCACTGACTCCCGAGTGCTGGGATGACAGGCGTGAGCCACCACGTCCGGCATTGTGGTATGCGGTGTTGATGGTTGATGGGCGTGTCTCCACGCCCAGCATTATATGTGGTTACCTGGGATCAAACTCAGGACCTTGCGCTTGCGAGGCAGGCGCCGGAACCACTGAGCTAACCCTCCAGCTAGTCACTCGCCGGTATGTTTTCTGCAGCTGACCCGAGCACTTGCGTCGCGGTACCGAGACCCCACAGAGGCGGCAGCTCTTGGGTCGGGGAACCTTTACCAGCCACTCAGCCCAGCGCCCCCTGCAGCGCCCCAGTGCTCTAACTGGTCAGGCTGTGCCGGGCACCTGGGGCTGCGGGTTTCCAGGTGGTTGCGATGCTCGGCTGGAGCTGGAAGTCGCAGTAGTAAACACTGGAGCAGGAGTAGCGGCCCTGCTGGGACGCGGGGAGGGAGTCTCCCAGGTGGGAACCAGAAGCAGCGCCGCGCGGTGCGGCAGGTCGTCCGGTGAGGTTCTCTTGCTCCTCCCTGGAGCCACGCCCACCGGCCGCGAGTCCGAGACTGGAAACTGTGCGAGATGGGATGAGATAACGGGATGTTTGTCTGATGACCTGCCTCCATCCTCTTTAGGGGACGCAGAGCAAGAATTGCTGACAAAATGACAAATGGTGCTTGTGTTTGCATTTTCGTACCTTAGATTAGATTCGGGGCACTTTTGATAGACTGTCTGGCTGTCGGTGAGGGAAAGAAAATGAACAGTACGGGGGGAGTGAATGTGTGACAGAAACCAAGTTGAACAAGACCAGCCATGCAGGGCTGGAGAGAGAATTTCCTCCATTTGTCTAAAAAATAATCTCTGCTTCCCTGCCTCCAAATCTCACCTTGATGTGCTAATTAAAGTCATAGGAAGCTTAGCCTCCCTTCTGTGTAGAAACACACAAACCCCCAAGAAAGACACATATTTTTCTTTTGGTCCTTTGTACTTTGCACAAAATACGTGGTAAACTTTGTTGGTGTGTTGAGAAAGATACCAGAACTTTTAATGGGCTTAGCTAACTAAACGCTCAGGTCCTATCTAGTTTGGATTAGCTTTCAAATTTTGTTAGTCTAGAAATTGGGGAAATTGAATTTCTGGGACCCCGGCAACATATATTCTTGACGTGTCCTAGAAAGCTCAATTGGATTAGCCCACAGTTTCCCACGGGAGCATGTTCCTTCTGGCTGCCTGTTTCTGTGTGTTGACCGCTGTTGACCACATGATGCCCAAACCCGGGCTCAGAGTAGCCTTGCTGGCCCAGGTGCCAAGGAGGAATCAGATGACCCTCGTTCCTCCACGAAGCTCTGTCTACCTGGGCGTGAAGCGGCCGAGCCTCCGGCTGCCCGGCGTGTGTCTGGGTAGGGCCTGGAGCACCAGTGCAGGGAGGGCCGGGAGGAGGGCTTTCTTCCTGGAGGCTCCTGGTAGGTCAGGGGCCTGGGGATCCGATTTCTTCTTAGCTCTCAATTCGTAAAACTCCAGGTTGGAATTTGGCATGAAAAAGTTGAACCTTTTCTTTTTTTGTAAGAACATGAGTTTTTGAAAGTTTGGTTGTTGTTTTTTTTTTTTTTGGCTATTCTTAGTATCAAAAAATGGTACTTCGGAAATGCTGAAATGTTCCTTGAGTTTTAAGTAGTTATTTTGACATCAGAACTTTTTGTCTGTCTTCTAGGCTTTTTAAAAATCTTCATTTAGATTCAATTTAGAATGTTCTGCCTCCATTTTCGTGGCCATGGGTACCTGTTTGACTCTGTCTCTTCGACATGCTGGATGTCCTATGTGGCTAATAGGACAACAGGGTGAAACAAGTAATTTGCCATACGGCCTCTTCAAAATAAGAGTCCTAAAACCTTCAGTGTGGTGGCAGGCTTGGTAACATGAATATATTCAAAACAGTGGAGCCTGTGAAATACAGGCACCTACTTCATAGTTTCTATTCTGTTGTGATTGATTTTAAAAAACTGTTGTGTTGTGTGGTCCATTTGCAGTAGGACAGAGGTCATTTCAGCGAGAGTGTTTGGAAGATATGTGGAGTCTTCCACGACTGGGTGTTGCTAATTTATGCCAAAATTTGTGAGTGTCATCATAGACTTATATTCTGAAATGCGAACTTGGTGAGCACTTGGGCTTTACATCAGCTAAGATTCATCAGGTTGGGAGTGACGGAAATGAAACTGGTGACATGCGAGGGATGCCACCAACAAGAGTACAGCGCGCGTGTGAGCTGAGAGAGGAGCCGGAGGCTGGACGTGAGGCAGGGGCCTCCCAAGCCCCGCTTCGCTCTGCCTGGAGCCGGTGCACAGCTCCTGCCTCTCAAGCTGCCAGGGGTGCGAAGCTCCCCGGTTCCCCGCGGATTTGGGGAGGGTTGGCTTGGACGGCAGTTCCCTGCCTTCGGGTGGCACAAGGCAGGGTGGAGTCGCTGCCTCCTGGAGAGACAGGTCTCAGGCCCTGTGCGCCCAGAGCATCTCTCTGCCTTCTGTCATGTCCTGACATTGTGCGGGACCCCCACACGCACGAGTCTGGTGAGGCAGAGCTGTGACGCCCGCACTGCGAGTCCAGCGCACCATCCAGCCCCGCCATGAAGAGATGATTAGCTCCTCGTTTGACCTGTGCCGGGCGAACATGGCTGCTGGTCCTGTACAGGTTCCTCTGTGCTTCTTCGAGACCTTCGCTCTCCAGTAAGTGTGGAAAACAAACTCTCACATTCCTGCAGCACCCGAGATCAAGGTTTCGCAGCACTGCTTCCTTCTGAGGTGCTGAGAGAGCGTCTGTTCCAGGCTGCTCTTCGATGTGCAGTTGGCCGCCGTCCTGAGTGGCTTCCTGCATCCGTCTCCATGTCCAGATCTTTCCTTATGAGGACATCAGTCACACTGGACAAGAGCCCACTCTTGTGACCTCATTTTCCCTGAATTACTTCTAGAAAAGCTCTTTCTGTTGGTACAGTTACACGTGGCTGGTTAGGACGTATGGGTTAGGTACAGGAGACGGTGCAAGCCATACCAACTTCTGAGCTTTCGTCTGTCACACCGAGCAAGTGCTACTCAGCTGTGTGCTGCTCTGGGCCACTGCTGTGGAGGATGCCACGCGAGCACCGGCGGTGACACTTCTGGCCTCACTGCAGACCGTGTTCAAAGGAATACTCTCAAATGCCTAGAAAATGAAAAGAAATGACCAACGGGCCTTCTTTAAGGGTAGGCGGCGAGGTTGGCTAGTCTTCTCTTCCCAGTTTTACTCTTGAACATTTGAGGAGCTGGTCACCTCAGGCACGTTCAGCTCAAGATTGAACCTCTGAGCTTTTGCCGTGGAACAGTGTCACCTGCCGCTTAGGGTTTGGTATTGATAAGGTAGCATATGCTTCCCACTTCGCAACTGATGACTGTTAGCTGTTGCTGTGGCTTCCGTGGTTATAGTTCTTACTCATGTATCCATTCCGAGTCCCAGAGGGGACTAGCTGAGTGCCTTGTCCTGCATTAACTGGGAGAGAAAGCTCCTTCAGAGCTCTGAGCAGGGACTGGAGTTCTCATTGTCACCCGTGATTCTGCCATTCTTGCCGCAGGAGTAAATCCACAGTGGAATGGAGGAAACTTTGCATGTCTGGACCGGAAGTTACTTGTACAAGTCAGTTGCTTAAACTTTTCCCTCTCTCTGGCTCTCTGGTCCTGGGCCTACCGCACGTGGTGCACATGTCTGTAGGGTTCTCCCTGCACAGTCTGGCCAGGGAAATAGAAAGGAAGTAAACATGTACAGATGTAAAATTGCTGTTAGCCATGAGCCGTCAGGCCATGAAACAAAACACAGCAAGCCACATACTCAGCATTCCTATTGAGCCATTGTTGCTTCTGGACTTTTCTTCTTGTTCTAAGAGAAAGTCACATTTCTGGCTGTGACTGACTGTTCATCTCCCCCACGTTATCATCCGGAAGGAATCCATTATGAAGCTGGTGTAATCTTTTTAGCCATATTTTTATGCTTTTATACATAAACTGTATATTTTTGTTTTTATATTTACATAAATGGTTTCACACTATACCTATTACAACAATGTTTTCCAGGTTTATCTATGTTCATAAATACAAATCTAGTTTTTCCATTTTTACTGTAGAAGTTTGCCTATTTTATTAATTTTTTCAAATAACTAGCTTTGGTTTATTTTTCTTTCTTACTACTTTTTGTTTTCCATTTCATGCCTTCACTTCTATTTGCCTTCTGTTCTGCTTTGTTTTTCTATTTTTTCTGTTACTGTGGTTATTATTTTTAGATTAGCTTCTGCTATGTTGTCTAGGCTGGTCTCCAAACTTTGGGGAATCAAGGGTCTTTCTGCCTCAGCCCCCCAAGTAGATGGGATTACTGTTAGGGATGTGCACTATGTCTGGGCTAATTATTTCTATTTAATCTTTATTGTTATTATTAAAATATTCTCTATAATATTATTGTTTTTTCCCCTAACTGCTTGAATAGAATATCTAGCTCTCTAAAATTTATTCTTTCTTCATTTTAAATTTGTATATGTAAAGTTATCCATTCCTTTATAAGCACACTTTTACTGAGTATCAGGGTTAACAGTATTTCCAGGTCTCAATGTCCTCCAGTATTCTTGTTTTTTTTTTTTTTTTTTCCTAAGGAGGTGGTACAATACAGTGGCTGAGAATTTGAGAGGTTTACTGGGTTTAAAATAATACCTTCCCTGCCTATGAGTCATATCTGTGATTTACTTACCCCCTCGCTTTACTTATAGTGTGTACATTTTGTACAGTGATTTGAATGATTTGATAAATTCCACATACGTGAACACAGTAATGCATGGCACAGAGTATTGTTACAGTTCTCACTGTGCTATAGATTTGAATATAGTTCTTCAGCATCTGGGTTATTTTGCCGTTTTAAAAAGTGATTTAAAAGCCCATAAGATATTTCCATTTGTTTATTTTTTTGTTTCAGTTATCTCCACTGAGATTTCCAGGTTTCACTCACCATGAACACATTGTCCTTTAAGTCCTCAAGCAAGGTGGTGACGGTTGGCTTCATGTTCCTTTCTGGCAGCCTGACACCTGGTCATTTTGGGGTTTGGCCTCCATTGACTGTCTTTTTCTTAAAAATGGCTCACATCTTCCTAGGTCTTCCCCTGTTTAGTAATTCTGGGTCTTGAAAATAACATACTGAAGAGGTTCTGGATTCTTCCCGGTGAAAAGTATTTAGCTAGAACTTAATTGTGTTGGACCCACATTGGCTGCCCACTTTGCACCTTGAGTAGTGGCTCCAGTCTTGGCTCAGTTCTTTTATCGTTGCTGCAGTCTGTTCCACACAGGGACCATCCAGTGATATAAGCAGGACTCAATTTTTTCCAGTTTTGTCTTTTATGTTCATGCTGTCCTTTCCGTTCAGTATTGTTTTCCCTTCATCAATTTATGTATTTCTAGCACAGTTGTTTGAAATCTTTCTCCAATGATTCCCCCTTCTGAATTTCTTGAGTCACTGCTGCTTCTATTTCTGATGTTTTCTTTTGGATCATCTCCATGAGGCTAACACTGACCCCGTCACTTAACAGGCCTCTTAGCTGCTCGATTGTTGAGGGTGCAGATCCTCACACAAGTCCAAGGTATGAAATTTCTCTGCATTTTTAGCCTGGGGAGCTTTCCCAGTGTTTACTTTGCATTTGGTGAAGGTATTGCCTTAGCTTAGTTGGGTTGCTGTGACAAATTGCTGGAGGTGGGGATTTAGTTCAAGTGGTGTTGTGCCTACTGTGGAAGCACAAGGGCCCAAGTTCGATCCCCGGTACCCAAAACAAAAAACAAATTGCTATAAACAAGATGGCTTAAAAAATTTCTCACAGTCCTGGAGGCTGAGCCACACAGGATCAAGGTACAACAGATTTGGCGTCTGGTGAGGGCCTGGTCCTTGTAACCAGCCCCTCTAGCTATCTCACATGATGCAAGGCCCAAAGGAACACGCCGGAGCCTCCTTTGTAAGGACACAGATTCTGCTCATGAAGAAGTCACCTTCGTGACGTAATCACCTCTCAAAGGTCCCTGGCACTAACACTATCCCATGGGGGCAAAGTTTCAGTAGATGAATTTGGTGGGGGAGATTGTGAATTATCCACAAGAAGGTCACTCCTCACTGTAACTGTTTAACCAGACTCAAGTATATGAGCAACATCGTATAATCTCATCATCTAGTCAAATTTACCTGTGCCGTGACTCCTCACCTCAGTCACTGAGGAAGCTCCTTCCCTGCCATGTGGTGCAGATGACCCTGGGCCAAATGAGTGTAGCCCTCTCGAAACAGCTCCTTGATCCTAGTAGCCCTCTGGCCACTGCTGAAAAGCACACTGTTCAGGACCCCAAGGATGCCGTTAAGTGGCCCCAGCACGTCTGTGTCATCTGTGATGATGGGGGCTCCTGCCTTCCTCTGGGGTGCCTTCCAGCTTCTCAGCTCCCGCCAGGCCCTTCCCAGGCAGGTGGGGTCCCCCTCACCTGTTCCACTCTCAAAGCTTCAGCCAGTGGCCCGGTCCTCAAGGGCCCAGCGTGTTTCTTCTGAGAGCTCAGGTCTAAGACACTGAAGTCAGACATGGCAGCCGTGCAGTGACAGCTCCCGTCGTGGGCCCTGCAAAGCACCCACAGCAAGGGCAACCCCGTCACAACATGACGGAAGGAAGACCACACACACAGCCCTCGGTCACTGCAGCTACTTGTCATTCCTTCCATTGCCCTGAAGCACAAGTGCAGTCCTTTCTCACTTTGGACTGAAGAACATGCTCCATGGTTTTTCTGCTACATGGGAGCCTGACTGTTCCCCTTTGTGTCGGGGCAGAACTCAGGCACCAGGGAGAATTTCTCGGGTGCTCTGTCCTCGGTGGGCCTGGAGTGATTCTGACCTGCGTTTGTAGCCCACCTGGAGGGAAGAGGAGCTCATGGGAGCAGAGATTGAGGTGCAGATCTTTCCTAGATGGCCAGAGCCTTCCACAAACTCCCACCCCTCAGAGCTGGGAGTGTTTGGGAGTCCCCCGGTGGAAGCTGCTTGGACTTCAGCGTCTTGTTAGCAGAGCTCCAGGCAAGTGCTCTGAAGGGACCCTTCCGGCCTTTGCTGTTGCCTTCCAAGTTTAATTTTCACAAGCTTCGAGGAGATTCGCCAATCCTGCTGTTGGTTTATGTGAACCACGTGTTCACCCAAGACCCTTGATCTTATTTTTATTTCTTTTTCAGACAAGGGACTGAGGAAATCCTTTGGATTTTCTTTGGAGGTGTTTGGGCGGATGGAAGATGCTTGTTAATAACCCTTTGGGGAGAATAAAATTAAAACTGAATTATGTCACGCTATAAAATCATTATTCTTGCTGTTACTGTTCCCTGAGGCTTTCTGACTATGTGGGACTGGATCTTGTTGGATATGGTGCAGTGGACACTGCCTGCCACCGTCTGTGCGGCTGGCGGAGGACCCAGTGGTGGACAGGCCTAGGCAGCTGGGGCCTCTCACGGCTTCCAGTACATGGAGGTTCTGTCACCAGCTCAGCTAGTTTCTCTTATTCCTGTCTTTCCTGTCTACAGAAGACAAGAAATACTTGTCTTAGTTCCTCTACTTGGCCAGGCTTCTGGGAGTTTCAAGGGCTGATGCCAGTATGCTGACATCAATACACATACCACTGAAACCCACTGAGATGGTACCATCACAGTATAAAGTTATCACCTTGCTCTGGCAAAGGCTGTAGAGCGTGTTCACTGAAGTCTAAGGGAGAGGAGGACTTGGGTGCAGGTGATTAGTGTGGGGCTGAGGGAGGGAAGAGTGATGGGAAAACCCAATGGAAGTGGAGTGTGTGTGTGTGCGCGTGCGTGTGCATGTGCGCACCGTTGCTACTGGTGACAGGCCTGGATCGGATGAATTGAGTACCGAGGAGCTCTGCCTGGAGCTCCGTCTCTGTGGTGGTTGCTTGGATTATTACAACAGATAACCTGAGATAACCGACTTAGTAAAGTCTTACTGTGGCTCACAGTTCTAGAAGTTTCAGTCTGTGGCCGATGGGCCGTCTTTGAGCGTGTGGCCAGGCCACGTGTCACAGTAGGACCTGGTGCCAGAGCAAAACCACCCACCTCACGGATCAAGCGTTGTGAGGTCTGGGGTGCTGCAGCCTCTGCAGGGGTACACGCCCCGTGGTTCCACCACCTCCCTCTAGCACTGTCCTGAGGGTCTGGCCTTTACTGCAGGAGTCTCTGGGGCACGTTCCAGATGCAACATGGTGGGGACACCCGAGGGTGTCCGGCGGCTCTCAGCTTCCGGATGCTCGGGCTGCTGCTGTGGAGATAGGCATGAGACTGTGCCAAAGAGGAGAGGCCAGAGCCTGGGGCTGGAGGAGGGTGTCACTGGCACGAGCTACCGCCACAGCAGCCGTGGAGGCTGGGTAATGACAGGACGTCAAAGGGCATCCTGGGAGGCAGCTGTCAGGGGAACACGTGTGTGTGGAGGTCGCGGAGCGTGACCATTTAACAATGCTAACGGGTTGAGAAAGCTTGTTAGTGCCTGTAAACCCTATGTCTTCAGGTCAAAAACCCTCCTGCAGGAACAGGTTAATCTATGTGGACTCTTTTCTTCCTTTTTAAGACTGCAGCCCTTTAGCGGGAGTAGCTCAGAGGTCTCCGGAGGGTCATTCAAGCCTGGAAGACCTGGGCATCCTGGAAGCCTGGCAGGGCCCCCCTCCCAGGGGCTCCCTCTCCCTAGGGGCACCCGCCTGTGTGCCTTGCCCCTCTTGGAGGCCCTGCTTTCTGGACTGATCCCTGGTGGGAAGAAATGCCACAAGCCAGGGCTGGGGCAGCATCTGCACGAATCTTTATGCAAATACAATGATATCTTCTGTGCCACTGCACTTTCAGTGATTGGATGTGCGTTGAGTGTTAAAACTACCTACATCTGTTTTATTTTGAAACCTGTATACTTAAACTTTCAACATACCTTTTATCAGGGCTGAGATCCATCCACTCGCCCAGCGCTCATCTGCTGCTCACTGTGTGTCGAGCTTTGTCCCAGGCGCTGAGGATCCAACAAGGGACAAACTCCC
>PVIC010000305.1:69347-135893 GCA_004025085.1 Thryonomys swinderianus | reverse complement strand
ATGTGTTTGCATGTGAGCTCTGTGAGTACACTGAGCTCTCCTTCACACCCCAGCAAGAGCAGATAGCACTGGAGCTGTGCCCTGGGTCGGTGGAGGCCGGGCGTGTGTTCTGAGTTTCTCCTGACCTGGCCAGCCCTGCCCTGGGCCCCGCATGTAGCCATCCCCACCCCGATATACACCAGCCTCGCCTGGCCCCAGTTTCATGACTGAGCTGACCACGGATCCCAGCAGCTGCTCAGAGGCTGCTCTTGATCTCTGCTGTGAGAGGAGGGGAACGTCCCTCTGTGGCTGCAGGGCAGCAGGGCGAGCCAGGAGCCGTTGCGTCTGTGGCCGGGACTTCTGCAGAAGAGTGGTCCTGGGGTCCAAACTGAGAGGCGGGCAGGCCTGGCATGTGTCCGGGCAGCCGCCAGGCCCACCGGCGGCCCCAGGTTCTGTCTTAATCCTCCTTTGTCTCTGCACTGGCACGGCTGCTGAGCGTGATCGGAATGAACGTCTCTGCCCCGGGGCTTGGCCACCCTGCTGCCGCCTCCTCACCTGGACGCTGCTGCTACATGCATCGGCATCTGCAGCCGCCTGACACTGCCCGGAGCCTGGCACGATGGGGTCCACAGCCTCGGCCTCCTGCCCCGCCTGCTGGGGACCCGGGAGGCCCAGAGCAGCGGGCTGGAGTGTGGAGAGAGCCAAGGGACCCAGAGCAGTGCGCTGGCTCTCTTCTGCTGCCCTGCCTTGCGCCTCGGGGCAGTCGGAGCTTCACCCGTGACTTTGAGGCCACTCCAGTGACCCCGGGGAAAGGCCGTCAGTCTGACGCGGTGGCGCACACGTCTGAATGCGAGGTGTCCACCCAGCACAGCGGCATCAGGACAGCCGGCCTGGAAACAACCGCTTGAGGCCTGTGTGAGAGGGAGCCGCGAGCAGCCTGGCCGGAAGCGGGCGCCGTCGTGGAGTCTGTGATGTGTTCAGGAGGAAGCGCAAGGGCGTGTTTTGTGTGGTTGAGGTCACAGGTGTGGACGGGCTGATACTACTGAACTACAGTCAGAGGAAGGGCTGGAGACGAGGGGCTTCCACTGCTGTCTGGGGCTCACTGAGGGCAAGATGGACTCCGACGGGGAAGGAGGAGGCTGCACAGCTGCTCCGGGGGCTCTGAGGTGCAGGCACCATCGCACAGCGCCGCGCACAGCGTAGCGCCGTGGGTGGCAGGTGACCCGCCCCGAGTGGTGATCCCGTGAGCCGGGCCAGCGGAGGGCGTGTCCGGGAGGCGTGGAGGACAGCCTGTGGGCCCGGCCCTCCTCACTGGCTGTGCCCCTGGCCTCAGCCTGTTCGCTGTGGCCCCCAAGGTCTGCGTGAACACAGTAGTGATGCCCCTGGAAAAAGCCCACGAACGGGGGACATTTGTATGTTCCTGGGTCTGCTCTCGGCTGTCCCGTGACTCCGGGCGTCCTCTTTGAGGGCTCACGCAGGAGCGGGGGTCGTGAGCTGAAGTCCCAGGCGCGGAAGAGCGCTTCCCGGCTCAAGCCATCCACGGACCGCCATGTTCCCAGGTCAGCCTGACGGCAGCAGGGACCGGTGCAGGGCGCCCGCTGTTAATTACAGAGGCGGCGATCACACAGGGATGTTCTCCAGGAGCGTGCCAGCTTTTTTCTGGAAAACAGTGTTTTTTTGAAATTCAATTAATTGAAGGCCCCAGATAAAAGGAGCACATTCTTAATGGCTATAAAATAACCTGAGGGGAGAGGGAGCTGCGGAGAGCGACTTCAAAGCCGGCAAAAACACTTACCGTCGCGCTTTAAAGTGCCGGGCTTGAGGCAGTGTCCATGGCGTGGTCAGCAGCCTCGGCATTTTCTCTTGGAAGTGAGCAGGCCCACACACAGCGCTCAGTGGGCACCGTGCTGGGGCGTTGGCCTGGCTGCGCATGCCCAGTGACCCTATCTAGGTGACACAGTAAGCTCCCCTGCTGCCCCTGGGGCTGGGCACGCCGCCACCCGCAGCCTTGGGTGGAGTGTGCGCTCAGGGCACTGCGCTCTGCAGAGCCCGTGTCCGGCTGCTCTGCGCAGAGGTGGCTGGGGCGCGGGGCTCTGCGCCCGCGGCCTCCCCATGTGGGCCAGTGTCCCCTTCCGCTAGTGGGGTCCGGCCCACTCCACACCTCACTGAGGACACCTGCCCCGGCTCTGTGTCCACGCAAAGTCACGTTCCCCTGCGCTGGGACAGAGAGAGATGCCCTGGGCGCCCGTGACCCAACTTGCAAGTGGGGGGACCCCGCAGGGCCGCCTCAGGGCCTGTCCCTGTCCTGCTCTGGTCTCTGTGCTGCTCCCTTGTCAGAGCTGTCAGCCTCAGCCCTGGCTCCGAGTGTCCACTCATGGCCTTGCTGTTCTCCTCGAGGGGCTGTGAGCACTGACCAGTGACTTCTGCCACAGCCTCCTTCCTCGGTGCCCTGGCAGCCTTCGGGCGCCTCTCTTTCTCCGGTGCCGCCCCTCCACCCTGTGATTGAGCGCTCCTTGGCCAGGGCTCTTCCTGCTTCTCTTTCCCTGTTTTTCCTGGGGTCTCTGGGTGGCTGACTTGCAACAGAGCGGTTGTATCAGTTAGGCGGGAGGCCATGGTGCCAGAACCAACACCCTGCCCCTCTGGAGCTGGAGTTGGAGCCATCGCCAGGCTCTGGGTGTGGCAGAAGCCACCTGCCTGGGTGGCTGTGGCTCCTGTGTGCCTCCACGGATGACCCACCCACGTGCCCCGTCATCCCCTTCCTCACGGTGACTGTGGCTTGGCCCTGGGGACCCTGGTGTGCCTGTGGGGAGGTGGTGTGGCTGTCATTCTGCTTGGGTTGGAAGCCCTGAACCCAAGGACCCCAGCAGTAGGCCAAGGAGGGTCCCAGTTTTAGGGCCTCTGGTCATCCTGGCTTGGGGGTGACCCCTGCAACAGAGGTGGGGCTCTCTCTGTAGTTCGCAGTGGTGCTCTGGGGCCTGGGCCCTTCACCAGGTGCCCTGAGGCTCCTGCCAGAAGGCCTGGCAAGGCCCTGAACCAGTGGTTTGGGGACCGCGGTTCTGGCCCGAGGCCCGAGCGTGTGGAGGAGCCGCAGGGGCTGCAGGGAAACCCAGAAACGGCGTGTCAGGTTTGTGCTCCTTGTGCACGTGGCGGTGGGCTCAGTGTCCTGTGCCCGGGCGGCGGGAGGCAGCGCTGTTGCCAGGCGGTGAGCAGGACCCTCTCACGGGCTGCGGGCCCTGAAGCCAGTGCCCGCGGGAAGTCACTGGCTCTTCTCCACTGCGTGTGTCGGCACGTTCATCTCTTCGGTCTGACGTTGCTGTTCCCCGTCAGCTTCTGGCTGTGGCCTGCGGCTCTGACCAGCCCTGGCGTCCTCAGGTCGGCGGGCACTTGCCGCGGAGCAGCCTGGAGGCTCCCGGCCCTGCGGTGAGGCACTGAGGCTCAAGCCACACCCTGCGTAGTGGGCAGAAAACACCCGCTGCGCACCACGAACTGCGTTTTGCCGGAGCCCGTCCTTGTGGTGAGCTTCGCCGAGGCCCGCGTTGCTCGTAGTCTGGGGTCCCTGAGTGTGGGGACCCCGTGTCTCCAGTCTCTCGAGGACATTCAAGGGCTGGGCCCGCGCGGTGTGCTGAGCAGCCTTTGGGAAGCAGGAGGGGTGCCCGTGGGTGCGGACAGCTCTTGCTCTGAGCCCGCAGCTTACGGTTTTTCTCCGGGAGCATCCCAGCCATGGACGGAGGAGGGAGGCCCCGAGTGGGACGGCGGGGTGCCATGCTGTACTCCGCGGCTGGCCCGGACCTGTGCCTGGAGCTGGTTCCTGACATGTGTCTGTGAACACGCAAGTGACAAACTCCGTGTGACTGTTGCTCCTAAAAGGATGATTTTCCAGGATCAAGTGTGTAACGATCCTGTTTCTTTGCCTTTCCTCAAGTGCACTCATTTTTAGCCTCTCACTCTGAAACAACGGCTTAGTTGCGACACGGTGTGCACGGCGTTCATCTGGGTGAAGTGCGAAGGCTCAGCGGGGTTCAGTGGGTCCCCGGCGTGCGGCTGTCACAGGCACTGCGTCTCCGTCATCCTGCAAAGAAGCCGTCGTGCAGCGGCCCATTCAACCCGCCGCTGGGCCCAGGCCACGCGGGGCAGACCTGGGGGCTCTGGAACTCTCCGTGAGCTGCTCAGCTTGCTCTTGCCCTGGGCCCGCGCAGCCCTGTGGAATCTCGGCTCTCCTGCTCGCCCCTCTCTGCGGCCCCCCACCCCTGCTAAGCAGAGCTGCGGGCCCGGGCTGGCTGGGCAGGCTGCAGGTGGACGCGGTGCCCTGCCCCTCGGCTTGGGTTGGCCGCGCTGTTTCAGACTCGCTCCTGCCGTTCCTGCCTCAAGGGCTGGAGGTGCTCCTGCGCGTTCGCGTGCCGGTGCCCCGGTGGCTGACACAGGACTGGCCTGCACCGGGCCCTTCCACGTGAGCTGTACGCGGGAGGACGTCACTGGGCACGTGCAGGGGAGGCACTGCGTGGTTGGCCTCCCGGGCCACTAGGAGTGAGGGCCGGAGCTGCTCCGGCGAGGGAACGGGGTCGTGGCCTGGGTCCTCTGTAGCGTCCGGGACCCTCACGGGCTTGCTCCCCTCCCCCGCCGGTCCTGGGAGTCACTGGTGGCTTCTGCCTTCGAGGACAAGATGCTGGCTGGTGCTTCCTGCCTCGGACCTCGCCCGCCTCTCCTCCAGGGCCTGTCTCCTGGCCACAGACGGCGTTTCCGGCTCACGGAGAACGAGCAGCTCCACCTACGCGGACGCGGCCAGTTGCGCTCCTGCCCCGGTTTCCTTTTCTTCCTACTTTCCCTCCAGGCGGAGCCTCCCCAGGCTGCTTGGGCCCTGAGATGTGCCGTCCTTCCGCACAGGCTCTTCTGTCCATTTCACATTCCAGAAGTCATTTCCGGTTAGTGAAGGCGAGCACTGTGTTGTCACAGGATGGGTGACATGTGGTGGTTGCTGTTTTTAAAACATGCTTTGCTTTTCTCGGGTGAACCCTGCCACTGCACGAGCGGTCCGCTGCTCTCTGTCCTCGAGGTCACTTCACACGGTTGGTGCAGTCTTCATCTGGAGGCTGCAGGGTGCCACCAGTAGCACCGGCGGGCACTGCAGACAGGAGGAACAGTTTGGGAACCAGGATCTGGAGAAGCTCTTCTGAGGCGCAGACCCTGGGGCTTGGCTCAGGGGCTAGGCCTGCAGGCTCCGCGCAGTGAGCGTCACACGCAAGAGCGGGCAGGAAGCCACCCAGAGGCCCTGGGCCCTTGACCGGGCACCCGGAGGCGGGAAGGCAGCAGGGAGCCTGGTGTGGCCATTGCAGCTGCGGCCACCCTCGCCATCCCCTGCCCCTGGTGGCCCCGACTCCCAGGGGCCTCAGGAAGAGGGACACATTTTCCCCAGACAAACCCATGCATCTGGAGGGCACAGGAGGGGCAAATTGGCAAAGGCAGGAAGCAGCTGCAGTGCTGAGCTCCGGACGTTTCCGAAAGGGGAGGACCCGAGAGAGAGCGCCAATCGGTGTACTGGAGCAGGCGCGGCTGCAGGGCAGGGGACCAGGCTGGGCAGGTCTGTGGGTGACTGGCATGGAGACCAGCCAGTCAAGAGGGGAGAACCACCTGGACATGGGTGCGCCAGCCATGGGCCTGTGGCCTGGACGGGATCAGGCGCCCATGCGGGAGAGCGTCAGCCTTCACCACGGCCTTCCACGGCGGCCTCCCGCCTGCGGCACAGACGCGTGGGGACTCTGCGGGGCTTCGGGCCCCGCTCTCACGTTCCGTGGCTTCAGCTTCCTGGAGCCTCCTCCCTGCGCAGCCGGCCCAGGCTCGGCTCAGGAGTGCTGCCCGTGCTTAAACCCGCGTCTCCGAGCCCGTCCTCTGGGAGCCTGTGTGTTGTGGGGCTTGCGCCCATCAGCGGGCAGCCCGGCATGCCTGTCACCACAGGTGCACTCTCGGATGCCGGCTGGCACGGGGACAGCGCCGGCGACCTGGGGCTGGGCCGGTCCGCGGTCTGGTCTCCTGTCGCCGACACCCAGCGAGGCTCTACTTTGACTTCGTGGCCCAGCTCCCTGGAAGAAGCAGCTGTCGGACAAGCGCCGTCCATCTTGCGGTCCGCCAGACCCTCTCCCATGAGCACCTCACTGGAAGAGTCTCCTGGCAGTGCCCACAGCCGCTGCCGCAGACCGCACTGTCCTCTCCCCAGCTTCCTGGGCCTCCGCCTGGACCCGGCTCTGGGGCTGCGGACAGAGTGGCGACCTCGGGGTCCCAGGACACTGTGAGAGAGCCGCGTGCCTAGCCGGCCCGAGCTGCCAGGGGTGGCCCCGTGCCACTGTCGGGCTGGAAGCCTGTCCTTCCGGGGGGCAGCCAGGACTCCCGCGGCGTGCTGCGGCGGCGTGGCTGGGTTCCTGTCCCTGGTCTCCTCCCTCCCGGCCTTCGGTGCAACGCTGCCCCCTCCACTGGGAGCTGCAGGCCTGGGAAGGAAGTCTGACCGCAGCCCACCCCACCTCCGCCCTGCACCCCCCGCGCGCAGCCTCAGAAACCCGCCGTCAGGTGGTGCCTGCCTGGGCATGGCAGCCCTGAGGATGTCCAGACAGTGGTGCCCGTGACCCGGCAGCCATGCCTTGAAAGCTGTGGCAGCTGCAGGGCAGAGGCCATCCGAAGGCCCCGGGGCGGGTCTGCTGGGCCTGGCAGCTGGGCCAGGGGGCTGAGGGCTCTGAGCCGGCAGTCGTGGCAGTGGCTGCGGTGTCTGCCCCGAGCTCGGAGCCTGGGTCTGGCGGGGAGGGGCCTCCTCGGCACATGGCCTGGCTGCGGCGGTGCCCGGCACTGAGCATTCCATCCTTGCCGCCCGCTGGGTGGGCTGCTGCTCTGCAGAATGCCTGGCCCTGCTTGCGTGGCATGTGCCAGGCTGCCGGGTCTGCCCTCCAGGTGGAACCCAGCATCTCCGTCCTGGGCACGGCACTGTGCACGCGCCTCCTCCAGTGCTGTGCTGTTGCTGTTGGAGGCTGGCACGCACCTGTGGTTTCCTCCCCGCAGCGCCCGCAGATGGGAACGGCGTTGGGCCTGCGCCTGCCTCACTCCCCCGGCTGCAGGAGCTCGGCCACCTCCGAGGATCCCAGGCAGAAGCCTGGGCCGCCCGGGAGAGGCCCGGAGTGAAGGCTGCAGCGCCCCAGACACCTGGGCATGGCCAGGGGCCGGGAAAGTGTGCCAAGCCTCCCGTTCGTGAGGTCACAAGAAAGCAGAGTGTTAAAACGAGAAGAAGTCGGGCGTCCCATTTGTTACATGGCACCTGACTGACCAATACATTATGCATGAAGGTGATTAAAAGCAGGGGCGGAGCCGGCGATTCCACGTCCCTGCTGAGCTGGTGTGTGCGGGAAGTGTGTGTCATGCCTTCTGGGAAAGAAACACTAAATAAATAAGTACAGTGCAATTAATGTGCTCGCGCCACCAGCAGAAGTCGTGTTCTCACCGCTCAGGTGCCAGGAGTGGGCGCCCTGACCGCCCGCGCCAGGAATCGCGCTCAGCTCCCTGGGGTGGCGAGCCTGGGCGGAAGCGGCTGACTCGCACTTCATGGCCAAGGTCCCGCCTGGTCCGAGACGGCCCCTGGAGGGCCGGCCACCCTGTCCGCGTTCCGGGCAGGGGCAGAGGAACCCCACAGCAGTCCCTCCGGCTGTGCTGCCGCCTGACGGGAGCCGCGTGTCCACGTTCATGTGGGCTTTTGCTCTTTGTTTCCCGCCACACGGTCCCATGTCTTCCTCTGGGGACAGGTGACTTCTTTCCTCGTACCTGCTAGCACTGCTCCCCGAGCTCCCCTTCAGCGCCTTTCTGTCCCTTCAGTCGCCCAGAACTCAGCGTGGGGCCCAGGAGCGCGTGGGCGCTGAGTGCTAAGACATGGAGTCATGGTCCCCGAGAGCAGCCCAGCCCGTGGCGCCGACCTTCGGGAAGAGGCCCGTGCGTGCCCTCCCCAGCCCAGGGCACCCGGGTGGCCCCGTCCTCCCTCCAGGCCCTGGGCTCTGCCACCCGGCAGGGCCCCGTCGTGGTAAGTCTCGAGCGGCCTGCCCCTCCGTCCTGCCAGTGTCTCTGCTGCTTGTGTAGCATGGGGTCCGGGGCCTGGGGCCTGGCTCTGGGGGTGGGGCCGGGGTGGCCGCTGGGCCGTGCAGGGCACCAGGGGACGTGGCCTTGGTGTCCGGCTGGCCACACAGCTTGCTTGTGGCTCTGGCCATGGGGGCTAATGGTGGATTCTGCTACCTGCAGAAGGTGACAACATGCAGGGCCCTGGTGAGGGAGCCCAGGCTGCCTGCAGGGACACGCGTGGGTTGGTGAGACACCAAGAGATGCCACTGTGGACCCCCGGGCTGGTGCCTGCAGCTCCCAGTGTGGGGCCTCCTGCGTGTGCCATGGAGACGGCCTCTGCCTGGTGCCAGGCAGCAGCACTCAGGTGCCATGTGGCTGCAGCTCTCCTCTCCCAACGGTGTGGCCTGCAGGTTTGTCCTCTCCGAGCTCTTGTTGACATTTGGTTGCCATGGGAACAGGGCTATGAGCTTGGGCCTGTAAAAGGGATCTGGTCAGAGGACTTTGCTTCATGAGTGAACCAGCAGACAGACAGGCAGACATCTCCCCTCTGTGCTCTGTGTCATGGGGCTGGGGAGGCCCTGGCCCCTCCCCAGGCCCTGGCCCCAGGAGCCTCTCGGGCTCCTGGCTGCGGAAGCCTCAGCCAGCGTGGTTGTGTTTGGCTGTGCTAATCTGTCAAGGGGGAGGCACCTCCTAAGCCCCCCAGGGCCTCGGCCCCACAGTTCAGGTGCCCCGCCCCCGTCATATCTGAAGGGAGCCAGAGCCCCAGGAGGGCAGGGCTCGGGGTGGGCTTGGGGCAGAAGAGGGGCTCGGTCCCGAGGCACCGGGACGGGTCACGTGGCGGGGTGCCGGGAGGCCTGGGCTGCCTCCCCTCTCCCCAGGGTCTGGGTCCCCACTCAGCCCTGCGCCTGGCGTCTGGCCCAGGTGCTCCGCAGTGCCGGGCTGTGGTCTGCGGACACTGTGCTTGGGTCTGGCCCTTCAGGCATCTTGGTTCTGCCCCTGCTGCCTACAGTCTGAGCCCGCTGCTGGTCCCCGTCTGGCTGCAACAGCGTGCGTGGGTTGGCACAGCCTCCCGGTCTCACTGCAGAGCCCAGCCCGGTCCGGGAGCTGCCTGCCAGCGTCCCGGGCGGGGCAACCTGCTGAGCTAGGGGCCTGCGGGAACTCCTCAGCACCCTCCTGGAGGCTCCCTGCGGGCGACTCAGCCTCTGCCCGGCAGGTGGCGGGAGCCGACGGCAGCCTGCGGGGCGCTGTGGGTCACCAGAACTCGGGGCTCAGGCCCTGGGACAGAAGTGAAGTCGCTGTGCTGACCGTGGCCACCCACCAGCAGCCCAGCCCCCACGGTGTGTCCCTCTGCTGCCTGGATCCCTGGAGAAGCCTGGGCCCTGGAGCAGGACAGCGGGGCGCCGCTGAAGTCGGGAGCGAGGCGCTGCCCTCACTGGGCAGGGAGCTGGAGACCTGAGCCCGCACGGGCTGGACAGCCCGGCTGGACGCAGCTCAGTGGGCAGAGCTTGTGCACTGAACACCGGCCTCACTGCAGCTGACTGTGTGGCTCACCTGTGGTCGTGTGTCACAGCGTCCAGCGCGGAACTAGGGCACCGCCATGGCAGGGAGTGTGGCACCGCGACATCGCCGTCGCCTCACACAGGACATACTGCGGCGTTTGCTGGAGGAAGCTGCCAGCATCCTGGAGGGGCCTAGGCTAGGGGCACCTGGGCCTTCCCGGGCACTGATGGGAGGGATGGGCACGGAGGGCAGGGCCACCAGCTGCACAGCCCACGCGGTATGGATGCCGGGGTAGCTGGACGTCTTGGGGGCCCAGGCCACCCTCCCCCACTGCACTGCGGTGCAGTCCTGGGCAGGACCCCGTGGGGAGGTGGAGGAAGGCGGATTCCCTGGTGCCCTGCAGCCCGACCTCCCAGCACAGCCACCAGATCCTCCCCAGCGCCACTCGGCTTCCGCCCTGCAGCGGACCTGGAGTGTAGCACTCAAGCGCCCCCTCAGCCTGGGTCACGCCAGCCCTGCTGCCCCGGCCTGCAGCCTTCAGGTCCCCGCACGGCCACGGTTTGGGCCCTCGAGACCAGGCTCTCCCCTGCGGCTGCAGCCCCGCGGGCAGCTTTCTCGCTGTCCTCCTCCCTAGTGTGCAAGGACCTGTCTGTGGATGGCAAAGGTTAGAGCATTTTTTTTTTTTTTGAGACAGGGTCTCGCTTTGTAGTTCAGGCTGGCCCTGAGCTCACTATGGAGCCCAGGCAAGCCTCGAACTCAGCAATCCTCCTGCCTCTGCCTCCCGAGTGCTGAGATGACAGGTGTGAGCCACCACGCCCGGCACTGTGGTATGTGCTATTGATGGCTGGTGGGCGTGAGTCTCCACGCCCAGCATTGTATGTGGTTACCGGGGATCGAGCTCAGGACCTTGCGCTTGCGAGGCAGGTGCCGGAACCACTGAGCTAAATCTCCGGCCTGGTTAGAGCATTTTTAAAAGATAAAATTACAAAACGCATTGTAAAAAATTGGATAATACAGAAGACATTCAGCCTCTGGGAGCAGGCACAGGACACCTGGGGGTATTTCTCTGCCCATGTGACACACACAAGGCCACACTGTGCGTGCCGGGCCCATGGCGCCCCCTCTTCTTGGTCACCAGCTGCTCCCAGGCCCTGGTCGTGTTGCCATTCACGGAGCCACACTGGGCGCTGCTGGTGACCTGTGGCAGAGGGGTCCCCTCCACTCATGGCGCTCTGGAGGAGACCGGGTTTCTGGCTGGCAGCCCTGGAATCCCGCCGCGTCGGTCTGACCTGCGCCACCCGGAGGGACCCTCTGTGTGCTTGGCCTCCCCACTGGTGGGTCGGAGCCCACAGCCTCGCTGCCGGGCTGGCCCCGTGGTGCCGGCTTCGGGGCTTCTGCGCGGCCTCCCGGCAGGCAGAGCGCCCGCTTCGGGGGGCGGAAAACGAGCCCCAGGAGCACAGGCCGCAGCACTGGCCTTGGAAGGCGCAGAGCGAGGCCGCCAGGGTCCCACCAGCGGGGCCGCCTGTGAGCGCTCAGGGCGCCGCTGTGAGGGCTGAGGCCGCGCCGGCTGCAGCCCCGGGGGAGCCTGTCCCAAGGCCGCTGGGTCCCAGGGCTGGACGGGCAGCGCAGGGAGCGGGGCTTGCCGTGGGGGCGGCGTTAGGGCCCGGAGTGCCGGGTGCTGCTAGTGGGCGGAGAGGACGGGCGACCACGGGCCTCTCCGGGCTCCCCGCCCCGGGCCTCGTGGTCCTTGCGCTCCCGCCTCCGCCTCCACCCTCACAGCCCCCGGCAGGCCTAGCCTCTCCCGGATGCACCCTCCTGCGGCTACGCCTTGTCTCTCGCCCTTGGCCACTGCGCTTCTTGGGTTCTGGGGTCGGAGCGGTGGGTCGCCGGGTCTCCCCGGCTGGGAGGGGCAGGTGCAGGGCAGGCTGTGCGCTCCGCCTTCCAACACCCCTCCCCCAGCGCATCGCTGTGCCCTTTGGTTCCGTGTCCGGAGCTATTCTGGGCAGCGGACAGTCTGGAGCCTGCGCCTCAGGGCCAGGCGGGACAGCGGAGGGGTGTCCCGGGCCGCCTCATGGGGTCCTGCAGAGCAGGCTGCTGGGCCGCTGCTCCGGGGCGGGGCCCTTCCGAGGTGTTCGCTACAAACCTGGAGAAAAAGCTTCGGCTTTGGGGCGTCCAGGGAGCCTCTGGGCGGCCGCAGGGCGGAGAGAAGAGCGGGGACCCTGCAGGCCAGGGCAGGACGGTGCTGCTCATCAGCGGGCGACACTGAGGAGACGGTGGCATAGAGCACGAGAGGGGCAGGAGGGGGAGGTCCGGGGCCTCACGGGCTGCGGCCCCCGCACGAACCGGGGCTCCTTCCAGCGTCCTGACCACCTCATGCAGCCTGAGCTTTCCTCAGTCGCCTTGGCGCCGCGGCCAACGTGGCAGCGACACCGCAGTGTTCCAGGCGAGCAGCAGGAAGACTGGGGCAGAGGCCTTTCCTGGCAGTCCCCCCCACGGCCTCTGATCCGTCGCCCTCTCTGCAGCGGCCTGACTCTGGAAGACCACTTGTTCTGAGAGACTCTCCACTCATGAAAGCAAAGTGACACAAATGAGAAAAAAACAAACCAGACCAAAAGCCCAAAATTTGAGTTTTTATTTGAACCAACTCAATTTCTAATTCTTCTAATATTTTGGTATTACATATCCTTTTTCTTTTTAAATCGGTAGCTGAAGTTGATTATACTAACTTTTTTGATGCCCTTGCTTTTAACAAAGATTTCTTTGTCTGAAAACATAAAATAAATGCACAAGGTCAAACAGTGCTGCTCTAGGCCCCAGCAGTTGGCCTGTGTGGAGCTGCCTTTCATCAATCGTCGGGCTTAAGTTTTTCCTATTTACTGTTAGACCGTGAGATATGTATGGTCGTTCTTCTTCATCCCATGACTTTTCGCTTTTCCTGGGGTGAGTGTTTGCATGGCTGTTTCCACTGGTTGGCTTTCCAGGAAGTCAGCACTGTGTCATGCATTCACTCTCTTCGGTCTCTTAAACATCCAGAGCAGAGTTTCTAAAGACCCAAGTGCACCGTGATCTAACAGCCTCTGTGTACCCGGGACCCCTCACCTCCGGTGCTCATGCAGGACTGCGTTGCCCCACAGGGGCCCCTGCTCCGCTGGGTTGTGCATGGTGACAGTTTGTCTCTACTGTCAGCTCGACTGGCTTCGGGGACACCTCGGAGGTTCACAGAGCCCACTCCTGGGTGTGCTGGGTGGCTTATGGGGGGTGACCCCGGGGACTATGCCTGGCCCTGAGCCTTCCTCTTTGGCCCTGCACAGTCCTCTCCACCTCCCCCTGCTACGAACGGAACAGCTCTGCTCTGCCCAGCCCTCCCACCCTGACAGCCTGCCTCGGAGCCAGTGACCATGGGCGGAGCCCCCCGAAACCGTGAGCCAGGGAAATCCTTTTGCTTCTGGGTTGTGGAAGGCAGGGACCCTGTGCCAGCGATGGGAAAGTAAGGTGACATGCTGGCCCCCTTTTGTGTCAGGAGCCTCCTAGGAGAGCACCGGGGTCATTACATAGAGACCCATGTGTCTATGAGGACCTCACATTCCTGCTTGATCCGCAGTTTGGCTGGGTATGGAATCCGTGTGTAAACCCTCACCTCTTAGAACAGTTTTAAGAGCTTCATGAGGTATAACTCATGTGCCTGCAGGTGTGAGGCTTCAGTCTGGCAAGCTTTAGTAAACCGACACATCTTGCAATGTCACCTTGCCAGCTTTAGCCGCTCCCAGACCTACTTTCTCCCCGATTTGGGGCCTCTGTGCTTCTCCATTGACCTGCGGGGCCCGTATGCCGCAGCTGGTCTGTGTCACTGTGCCATCTGGGAGTGCGGGGAAATGGGCTCATGGGAGGCGGGGCTGCGGGGCTGCCTGTGTTCGTGTGAGCTGTGATTCGCGGCCTCTCCTGGGTGCCTGGAGTGCTGGCTGGGCCCTTTGTTTCGCTGTGTGGCACGTGACGTTTTGCTTCCTCTGCTGCAGCAGCGATGGGCATTTGGGTTTTTCCGTCTCGGTCATGCGTGAAGCTGCGTAGCCACGCATGTGGGAATCCTGGGATATGTGCATGGCAGGGATGCGTCTCCACTTCAGGAAGTCTCAGAATTTGAAGGAAAAGGTGACTCTTCGCAGAAGTGGCCTCCGAGCCCTTTTCGTTTTGTTCCTGAGCGTCTGCTTTGCGGGAGTCTGAGGGTCTGTGGGACCCGAGAGAGTTGTCCCTAGTCTGTCCCATCCGGGGACATGACGTCTGCGAGATGCAACACAACGTCCGGGAGGGCCCCGCGCTGCTCAGGGCCAGCGCCGCACCCTCGGCCTGAGAAGGGGGTGGGAGGGAGGGGCCGGCAGCCCCACACTGGCGCTGGCTCTGCGCCCTGTGCACGCAGGAAGTCATGACCTCGGCTGCAGGGGCGAGACCCGACGCCTCCTGCCCGGCTGTGGCTGAAGCAGAGCGGGTGCGGCTCCTGCCAGGCGCCTTGGACGGTCGAGACAGCTGCCTGCTGTAGGGAAGGGGCAGGCGGCCCGGGGCCCAGCCCTGCTTCCCGTGTGGATGGCACCGCAGCCCCTGGGCGTCAGGACTGAGGCTCTGGCCAGGGCCGCCTGCCGCAGCCAGCTGTGGCATCAGGAGCTGCCGTGAGAAGAGCAGGGCCCTTCGCGGCCTGCCTCACACCTCCCGGCGGCGCTGGACGACAGAGCGAGCACTTGAGCTGCTGGGCAGTACGCCTTTCAGTTTCTTGGGATCTTTATTTCCTAAGAATAAGGCTCTGATCAGCTGGGATTCTACAACTTCATCTGTTCAAATGAGCCGAAATTCAAGCTGTCAGATCTTACAAGTATGCGCCAAACAAACTCAAAATTTGCCACATGACTTTCAGAATAATTTTATTGTCATGGTTTCTAAAACATACATGTGCAGCATAACTCATAGGGGAAATGCTGCCGTATTCCAAAATTTTGGGTTTTTCAACAAATAAATCTGTCTTCATATGCTTAGCTGTCTGGGTACATGACAAGTTAAGGAACGGACTGGCCACTTTCGGGCTGAGCAGAACCGCATGTAATTTTCCGTCAGTATGAAAAGTCTCAGAAAACTAGTTTCAGGTTTGTTACCTGCTCTTGTGTCTAAGAGCGACACCAGAGCGCCCTGGATCTACATCCTCGGGCGGTGCTGCGACAGCCCTCGCGGGTCTCTCACCGAAGTCTCCCGGGCCGCGGGACGGAGTCCGCAGCAGCCAGCCTCCCTGCTCCGGGCAGCGGCCGGCGGGGCCGCCCTGGGACTCCGAGGCCCGACGTTCCCGCACTCGCGGGGCTGGCTCCGGGGCTGCAGCCATGTTCTTCTTGACCCTCTCTGCTGTAACCCTGACCAAATTTCAGCTGCTGGGTCTTACAAAGTTCACAAGAAACCTTGCCTTATTTTTCAGTTTTGGCTAATCACCAGGAGCTCAAATCTTAGAAACGGATGGATTCAGTTAATAAATATTAACGAAGTATAGTTTAAGGGCATAAAAACCTGAAACTGTGCCGGAGATTTCGCTCAGTGGTTCTAGCGCCTGTCTAGCAAGTACAAGTTCCCTGGTTTGATCCCTGTAACCACGTACAACAATACCGGGTGTGGTGGCTCATGCCCACCAGCAATCAGTACCACATACCACAAATGCTGGCCTTGGTGGCTCACGCCTGTCATCCCAGCCCTCAGGAGGCAGAGACAGGAGGATTGCTGAGTTTGAGGTTTGCCTGGGCTACATAGTGAGCTCAGGGCCAGCCTGAACTTCAAAATGAGACCCTGTCTCAAAAAAAAAAATCAAAAAACATAAAACAAAAAACAACAATAACAAAAAAACCTGAAACTGAATGCCGGACGTGGTGGCTCACGCCTGTAATCCCAGCACTTGGGAGGCAGAGGCAGGAGGACTGCTGAGTTCGCGGTGGCTTGCCTGGGCACCATAGTGAGCTCAGGGCCAGCCCGAACTACAAAGTGAGACCCTGTCTCCAAAAAGCAAAAAAAACAACCCCCCCAAAAAACAAAACCCAAAAACCTGAAACTGACTTATACTTGGCCTATCATTTCTTAGGTAATTACCATTCTGGCTTCTCTGTAGGGGCTTTTTTCTGTTTTCCCTCCATGCACACCTCCTGGCCCATCCCCCGTGTGCTGGCTATCACCGAGGCGCCTGGGGTGACAGCTCTGCTCTGGGATAGGCCGCCCCTGCCATCGGTGCATCCGCTCTTCCTACATGCACTGGACGCCTCTGCTTCTCACGGGGAGGTGCTGTGGCCTCTCCTGGAGGGCGGGGAAGCAGAGCTGGCCTTCCTTTCCTGGGGAGCGGAGCCTGGGAGAACACCGTACCGCCACCTGCTGCTATGCTGCGCTGTCTCCGGGCCGGCTGCACCCGGCTTTGTGGGCAGGAGCCACTTCGGAATGGCTTCTGCACACGCAGGGGTCCAGCGGGTGTCTGCTGTGGGTGTCCGGGGGGTGGGGTATGTGCCAGGACGAACTGCCCTCGGTCCTTGCGGCCTCACCAGGCTTCCGAGGCCCGTCCAGCCAGCGCAGCCTCTGTCAGCTGGAGCCTGTGGCTCAGCTCTGCCTGCAGACCCTGGCTGCCCCTGGCCAGAGGCAGGAGCTCAGAGGGCCGAGCCTCACTCTCCAGATTTGGGCCAAGTGCCGGGCCGGGCTGCCTGCCCTCCTGGCACTGGCAGGAATGGCTGCTAGGTGGCCCCTGCACTGGGTGTGCCAGCGACCTCCTGTGGAGGGCCAGGCCTCCCGCAGTGTCCTGGGGTCCGAGAGTGAGGCCGAGACTTCAGAGGTGGATGCCTTTGGTCCCTACGACCTGGGCCTAGAGGTTTATGGCGCTGTTAGCACAGGCAGAACGGGCCAGCTCCAGGGTGGGCACACAGGCCACTGAGACGTTATTCCCGGCCTCAGGAAAGGCAGGAGCGATGGCGTGCCCATGGCGACTGAGTGTCCAGTTTAACAGGGACATAGTTACCTGACGGTGATGATCACAGACCTTGAACTCCGAGGACACCATAGTGCCCAGGCCCAATGGGGAGATGTGCTCTCAGTCATACCTGATGCTCATAACTTAAGGGAAGGGGGCTTATTTTCGAGCAGTTTCAGAAATTTTAGTCCATACTTGGCATAAACAGATTTATGGGAGGGCCTAGTGGAGAAGAGCTGCTCGTGTCACGCTGGTCAGGGAGCAGAAACCCTGCAGGTCACACCTTGAAACCCACCTCCCGAGGCCCCGCCTCCCAGGCCCCACCTCCCCAGACCCCGCCTCCAAGGCCCCGCCTCCCAGGCCTCGCCTCCCCAGGCCCCGCCTCCCCAGGTCCTGCCCTGGACACAAGGCAGCTGTAGCCATGCTCTTGCAACCCTGCCTAGGCGCCCGAGGGTTTGGGGATGTCCAGCGCAAAGGCAGCAGTGTGGTGGGCCTAGCCGTGCCTGTGGGCCTGCAGAGCTTCAGGGGCAGAGTGGAGTGCGGCACACAGTGAGGCGGAGTGGTGCGGTCTCCGCGTTGCGTGTGGTTGGTCCCATGCGCTGTGGCCAGAGGCCTCCTGCTTCAGGACTGCGCGGTCTCCGGCTAGGAAAGCGCCGGGCGCAGATTTCTCGCAGCAGTTACACTTGGCTTGATCTCCCGGCCGGCCTCCTCTGGCTGGCCTGACCTCTGACACCGGGACCCCTGCCTGCAGCGGTGACTGTGGTGGCAGCGGCGTGACGTGACCGGGGGACCCTCTTGGCCTTCGTGGCTCCCTCAAGAAGTGGGCGCCTCCTCTGTGCGCGAGCGACCGCGATGGTGTCCAGTGGCGAGGAGGTGCGGTGGGGCGCTTGGCGCCGGCTCTCGCCCGTGGGGCTCAGGTGGCCCCGTTAAGCCTGCAGATTTCCCTGCAGACCCCAGCAGGTGGCTGGGCGCTGTCTGATCCCTTCTCGGTCACACTGGCTGCCGAGGGCCTTCCGCCCGCCGAGGGGGAGGTTGGTGGCTCCCTGAGACAGACAGCGCCTGAGCGGCAGGTAGCGGGACGGGGACCTGGGCATTCGCCGCGCTCCCATGCGAACGAGACGGGCGCGCCGGGCTGGCGGGCTGCTCCCTCTCAGGACAAGGCCTGAAGCACCCCGCGCCGAGGGTCAGAGCCCCGAGCTCCCCCTCTCTCGCGGGGCAGATCTGGGTCGGCTGAGGGTGGCTGAGCCCCGCCTGGAGGAGCGGCACACCGACGGGGGGCAGCGTGGGCGTGGGACACGGGACAGGGGCTCCTCCTGTGTCAGGGTGAGCACCTCGCCGAGGCTCAGTAACCAAAGCAGCCCGCCTTCCAGGGCCGGGCTCGGGCCAAGCGTGCGAGGCCCCACGGGAGCTCCAGGTGCCCAGGCCTCACCTGAGTCCACCTGCCGCGCCCCGTGCCAGCGGGGGGCCCTCTGCCGGCTGCTCCGGCGGCCAGGTGGGCGAGCCGGCGGGCGGGGACTTTCCGGCAGCCCGATCGCGGGCTGCCTCTGCATGCCCGCCTCATTCCTCACCAGCACCTGGGTGCCGCCCGAGGCGGCGGGATCACAGGCCCGGCGCCCCCGCGTGTCTGTCGTCGTCCTTCGGGGGCAGCCCGTCCTGGAGCTGAGCCTCCCCGTGCCGCTTCCGGGTTCAGGGGGTGGCTGCCCGGCCTCCTCACCTGCCCTGAGCCCACGGCTGGGAGCTGGGGGGCGCTGCAGCTGCAGATCCGGGTGCCCAGGGCGCTTACGGCCCCGAGGAGAGATGAAAGGGGGGGCTGGGACGTCTTTGTCACCCTCCCTGGCTCCAGGGGCGCGCCCATGCCCTCCTGTGCTCAGGCTCTCAGGGTGGTCCGCGGGCCTCAGCTCCCGGGGCTGTGTGTGCAGCTGAGCTCTGCAGCCCTGGCTGCCGGGCGACGAGGGCATCGTCCTGGTGGCCACTGGCAGCAGCAGGGGAAGGACCCGTTCTGTGCGGCACAAGCCCCTCTGCTGCGCCGCTTCGGTCTCAGCCCCGCTCGTTTCACAGCAGGCTTTGATTCGCTGGAGGCCTGAGGCCCGAGGGTGTTTGCCTGGCTGCCGTTAGGCTTGCGGTTTTGGCTTTTCCTTGGTTTTGTTTTGTATAAGATTTGACCCGAGCCCGGGCAGGTGGTGCACACCTACAATCCGCGCTACTCTGGTGGCTGAGGCAGGAGGGTCACAGGTTTGAGACTGGCCTGGGCAACCTCATGGCATGTTGCTTTAAATAAAACAGAGGCTTCTTCTACCTCAGCTGCGCGTGCTGTGAGGCTCCCTCTGCCCACACTTGCTCAGTCGCTGCCATGGGCAGATTCTGGCCGCCAAGCGCCCAGGGAGGCTGCGTCTGCCCGGTGTCCCCTCCCCCGGGCTTGGGACCTCTTCTCTCTAGGCTGACGTGCAGGTCCTGGTGCTGTGCGCGGCCGGAACAGTGAGGCCGAAGAAGGTGGGCGTGCCCGTGCTCTGACCAGGAGGAAGGCTGCAAGGCCTGGGCCCCGCGTGGCAGAGCACGGGGCTCTGCCCAGCTCACCACAGACCTATCTCAGTGACTTCTCCAGGCGGGGTGCAAGTCCAGCCTTGAGAAGGGTCCCTCGGAGCTGGCTGCCGCAAGTGCTCGGGGGCTCCAGGCCGGGGCTGCCCTGCGTCGGGGCCCCTGTCCGTGGTTCTCAGTGCACGTCATGCACGGAGAAATAAGGCGTCAGGGCCTTCCCGCGGGACTGATTTGAGCAGGTCCCAAACCTTAGATTCTGAGGGCCTCCAGCATGGCTTCTGAGTCCTGCTCTGCAGTCTGCAGCAGATAACACCTGAAAATGTTTTTTACGGTGAGCTGTTAGTTTGCTTAGTCTAATGCCTGGAAAGTAGTGGTGACTGAATTGAATGATTTGTATTGATTTTTATACAGTGTGCCCTTGAGAAAACATCGTGAGAATCTGGGTTAAAGTTTGCAGAACGGTGGGCTCCTTGCTACTTCCTGGAAGGGAACTCATTTCCTGTTTCCCTATTTTCACATAAAAGTGGATTCTCAAAGTCTCTTCAGTGAAGAAATAAAACACTGTTGAGTAAGCACATTGTATAGATCCTGTGTTTGTCCATTTTTTTCAGGGCAATACTCGCGTTTACCTAACTCCGGAGACTTGACTCCTGAGTCTTCTGAAGGGTGGCGACCGTGAAGGCTCCCAGGGGCAGAGGACCCTGCAGGGTACATTTCTACCATCTGCTCCCACACAGGCTCCTCCCACCAACAAGCCTCTCCCAGGAGCCGGCTGGGGCCGGCTGGGCCAGCGCTGGAGGGGAAGGTGGGGCTCAGCCAGCAGGTCCCAGGCGGAAAGGGGGCCGAGACCCCAGCACGTCAGGCCTGGCTGGACAGTGGCTCCTCCTGAAGTGCGCAGGGCGGCCTTCTCCACCCCGAGTCTCCAGGACTTGAAAACAGGCCGGCACGTCTCAGGTTCTGCTCCTTGTGTCCACACCCCGACCTCCGCGGCCCTAGAGGGCCTGAGTCCTTCTGCTCAGTCTGGTGCAGGGCTGTTTGCGTCTGGACTCCCAGTGCAGCTGGCAGCATGTTTCTGTGCTGCTTCCTGTGCCAGGCGCTCCGTGGGCTGGAGCACGGTCTGCTCCTTGATCACTCCTTCCCTCTGCCCAGGCCAGAGCTGGCTCTGCTGCTGCTCCTCATGCTGCCCACGTGGGCCACGAGCTGACCCTGCCCTCCCTGGCCCCGCAGTGCCCGGAGCACCTCCAGTGTGCGAGGCCTCGGAAGCAGCAAGCACGTCTCATGGCACCTCCAACGCCCAGGGGCACACGCGGAGGTCTCTGTGCATCCACATGTCTCCTCCTCCCATGGAGTCTAGATTCTTCTACCACTAACTTCCTTCTCTCCTGGGCCCCTCGCCCCTGTGTGCCTTTGGCCCCTGGCGTAGCTTCACACCAAGTCTCTACCAGTGATGGGTGGCCCGCGAGGACCTGCAGTCCCTGTAGGCGTAGGGCCCTCCCCTCATTTCTTTCTTCACCCTGGAGCGGGTGGGCAGAACTTTGTTTTCCTGACTTCCTGATGCCCTAGGGCATGACAGGGTCCCTTTGAGTGCTGCCTGGGGTGAATGGGTGTCGGGAGCAAGGGTGGCTGGAGGTCTCTTCATTCATTCCCAGGCAGCGTGGGGTGGAGCCTTCCTCTGGATGTTCACAATAATGTGAAGTAGGCCACGGATCTAACTCAGCAGCACTGAGCCTGCCTGGCAAGTGCAGGGTCCTCGGTTCCATCCCCGGCACTGTGTGAGGGGAGGGGACACTGTAAATCGGTTAGATCCTCTGTTCTTTTACTGTTGTTTTGTCCCTGACAGACTCAGCTGCAGCAGAAATGTCCTGCTTTGCATCTCCTGGTGGCTCCTGGCAGCCAGGCTCGGCGAGGGGCTCATGGGAGGAACAGAGGCATCTGGATGATCGCTTTATGATTCTCGAGTCAGGCAGTCCATGCCAAGGGCCGGGTGCCAATGTCCCGTGAACATCAGCCTGCAGAGCAGTGATTCCGGTGGGCAACAGAGGGCTTCTGACGTCCCCCTGCTGTTCTGGGAAGAGCGCAGAGGGCAGGTCTGAGGTGGAGTGAGCTGGTCAGGACCTGCTCTCAGGGAGCTTCTTTGGCCCAGGCTACCCTGGGCTGTGCATCCGAGGGTTCCCAAGACACTGTGTGGGCTTCCGGACGGAGCCCTGGCGAGCGGGAGGCAGCCCCTGCAGAGCCCCACAGGCTGCCTGCCCGCAGCAGCGCAGAGCCAGGGATTTTGGAAGCCGCAGCAATACCCGCTCCGAGCCTCAGTCCCAGGCAGGATTTGTAGGCATCGCGCCCGATTCCCCTTCAGTGTCTGAAGAGCACCGTCTGGAGGGCTGGGACACACGCGCGGCCACGCTAGCTGCACGCCTCGAAGTCTGCGCCCGCCTGTGTGGGCGGGGCTAGCGGCCCTCAGTGCCAGCCTTGTGACACAGGAGGGGGGTAGGATTAACGCAATGCCTGGCCCAATTCGTTTTCAGCAAAGCAAGGGATCTGGAGAGAAACGGGAGCCTAGGAGTGCCTGGGGCCCCTGGGCAGAGCTGCCAGGGTGACGGGGTCACCACGGCCTGTGGTCCTGGGCACTTCAGAAACACCTGCTCTTGGACGGAGCCCAGAGAGACGGGCGGACACAAGTCCTGCAAATCGGCTCTTTTATCTGACTTCATTAGGAGCAGTGTGTGGGCCTGTCTCGCACCTCTGCTTGGGTTTGTGGCACAGCTGTCCTTGTACCCTGGCAAGCGCAGCTCCTGGCCCACCTGTCACCTACCCACTGGCATTTTACCTATCTATCATCTATCTATCTATCTATCTATCTATCTATCTATCTATCTATCTATCTATCTATCTATCATCTATCTATCATCTATCAATCTATCTATCATCTATCTATCTATCTATCATCTACCTGTCTATCTATCATCTATCATCTATAACCTACTTATCAATTATCTACCTGTCACCTATTTCTATCATCTATTTATAATCTATCATCCACCTATTGTCATTGTCTGCTATCCATCCATCCATCAACTTACTATCTGTATTTATTATCTATATATATCCTATCTCTCTATCCATCAACCAGTATTTAATAAAAATCACACTCAGTGTAGAATATACAAACAGTCAGCACTTGCAGGCCGCTCCCAGTGGCCGCCCTCGGGGACGGTGTGCGGAGCCCCGAGGGTCTGTCTGCAGGTCAGGACGGAGCGGCGGGCGGAGGCCTGGAGCCCTTCCGTCCTGAGCGAGTCGAGTCCGCATCAGGAGGCTGCAGGCTCTGCGGCGGGAGCCAGGAGGCGACGGCCAAGGTGAAGGGGGGCCCGGCCCCTCTGAGGAGGCGGAGCCACCTTCCTTCTTCAGCTTTTATCCCACTCAGGCGACGAGTCTCCCCAGGGTGGGTCTTCTCTCCTTAGAAATCTCCTCACCACACCAGAGCTATGCCAATCCAGTTTAATTGTCGACACAGCCCTCCACCTACCTGCTTAGCTGTACCCGTCTGCCCCACCACCTGGCTACTGTCTGCTATCTCTCTCATCCCCCTGCCCATCACTAGCTCCTGTCTGCCTGGTACCCACTGTCTGTGTGGCCTCCAGGGTCCATGTGAGCCGACCGGATTCCTGTCCCGAGTGAGAGCCCTCCCGTTCCCACTGGCCCCACTGCTCCCTCTGGGTTCTGAGCTCTCCGGCCTCAGGTATTTCATCAGCGTGTTGCTCCAGCGCAGCGGGATTTAAGAAGATCGAACAACTCGCCTGTGCGGAGTGAGCACAGCACTGCCTGCAGGCCTCCTCGGCTGGCACCCTGCCCGCCTGGCCTCACAGCTGCCTCAGCCACGCTCACTCCGGCCCGGCATCTGCCGGAGCCGAGCGTCCTGGAGGCATGTGGCCCCGTGCCCTCCCCCGGCCTCTCCTGCTCAGAGCGGTGCCAACCAGGCCTGCTTGCTTGGCACAGTGACTTCTGCATCTTGTGGCGCCCAGTTCCGGATGTGCTGCCGTCACTTCCTTTCTGCGGGAGGATGTGATGGTGCTTCTGGTTGGGGACAGGATGGGGATGCCACTGAGAGCTTTTTATTCCTCTATTGGGAGTTGAGCCCAGGGCCTTCACACATATCCTAATCCTTTTAAAATTTTTATTTTGCGATAGAGTCGAAGTCACTCCATTGCCCTGGGTGGTTCCAACTTGTGCTCCTTCTGGCTCAGCCTCCTGAATGCCGTGATCACAGGCGGCACCACTGCGAGGTTAGAATGGCTTTTTGCTTGATGTGAGAATAACCTGTATCCCTGGATGTCAAATGTGCATGGCTCCAGCTGTAAAGCCGCTCCGGGCACTCGCACACCATTTGTGAGGTACAGTTCACACACGCGTGAGCCGGGCTCTGGTCACAGCCCTCACCTGAATTCCCGGCATCCAGTGGTCTGACTCGCGCTTCCTGCCCAGTGTGTGGAGGCCGTCTGCTGCCCTGTGCGCTTCTGGAGAAAGGCGAGCCGGTGTCCAGACCTGTCCCCAGAGTGCCGCACAGGCCGTGCTTTGTCTGCAGCATGACTCAGTGGGGAGGTGGGGAACGGGCCCCCCAGCAGCTGTCCGCAACCTTAGGGCAGGGGATGGGCCACTTGCCAGGCGGTGGCCACACCGGGCTGCTTTCTCACCGGGTCCATGGGCTCCTTGCCCCGGGGCAGGGTGAGTGGAGCTGGCACAGACAATGTTCCCATCCCCCCAATGGCATAGATGAGCCCCTGACCCAGGGGTAACAGCTTGGGAGGTGGCTCTGGGACACGCGCAGCCCTGAGGGCTGAGCACTCATCCGGCCAGCGCCTCACAGAGGCCACCGCCTGTGGCCCAGGAAGCCTCGGACACGCCTGCCACTCCTGAGAAGATTCTGTGTTCTTCACGGCCATGGCCACGGCCACAGCCACGGCATGTGTCATAGCAGTGGGGGTGGGGTGGGTGCTGCCAGGTGAGGGGCACACACCTCATGCCATCCATGGCCGCCCAGTTGCAAAGATGCCTCCGCCCAGGAGGGGACAACCCTGGGGCATCCGCTGCCCTGGTGCCGCTGTGGGTCACGAGCCGTGGATCAGTCCCCGCTCTGATGTCACCGGGCCGAGGACTCACTGGCCGTCCCCAGGGCATCTCGGGGGCATAGGGCAGCAGGGACAGGCTCGGTGGGGAGGTGGGCATCCTGGAGGAGGTCAGGGTGCTACGGCCGTGCTCGCAGGGGCTGTCCCCGGGCTCAGGGTGCAGAGACCCTGGAGTGGGTATCGGCGCACTGTCCTCCACCGCAGTGTACGCTTGTGGCCGCGGCTGGCCTTAGACCGTCCACCGTGATGGTGGCTCCAGCTTCACGCCTGTCTGTGCTGGGCTCAGCTGTGCAGGCAGACTGGCTCCGTCTGTGTCACCGTCTGTGTGAGGTGGGGCTGAGGGTCTGCCAGGGCCCTCTGCCGCGGAGCCCCGGTCCTGTGCACAGCTCTTCCAGGGGCCTCGGAGCTCTGCAGGGCCAGCGGGCGTGCCCGGCCTGGCCCAGCCGCACAGGCCTGCACACGCAGTCAGGCTGTGATGCACGGCTAGCCCGGCCCCAAGACCACTGCGGCCGGGGGACCCTGGCTGTGGAGGGCCCTGGGTGAGCCCGCCCGGCAGCAGGCCCGGACCCTGCGGGTGATGGGGAGCCCTTGGCCCTGGAGCTGCGGGTGCCGAGCCAGCCTGGAAGGAGGGCCGTGCCCAGGGTTTCCGCGGAGACACCCTTGCCCTACTTGTCTGCTATCTTCTCCTATTCCCTGGGCACCGGCTCTGTGTTCTGGTGCCACATCTGCCCTTGGCTGGCACCATCTCTATCCATCGCCATCTCATTCCTACCACCTCTGTCCAACTTGCGCCCCACGGGCCACTTGCTCCCCTTTTTAATGTTATAAAAAGTAAAATTTTGTTGCTTATATACACGAGTTTCGTTATATATTCCCCCTATTCAGTGTGGCCCTGGCAAGCTGGAAGTTTTCACACCCATGCCAAGTGTGCCCACATGCCAGGGTCCTGTGACAATCCAAGGGCGTTCAGGTGGCAGGGCTTGCAAGACGGCGGCCGGCCCGACTCTCACTGTCACCCAGGCCTGAGACCTGGGCTGGCTCCACCCTCTGTGGTCCCTCTCGTCCCTGAAAAATTTAACAGAGTCAAACAAAAAACACAGAGGGAAGTAAACCCACGAATGGGGAAATTTTCCAGATAGCTATTGATTTTGCATTTAAAATAAGGTCACATAAGAGCATTTCACTCTATTTCCCTGTTGTGAGCACAGTGGGACCAAGTGCCCTGCACAGGGCAGAAGGATGCAGGGTCTGCTGCGGCTCTAGTGCTGCTGCAGCTCGTGACCGACCGGGCGAGTCAGTGTCACTGTGGCTGCTCTCACCTGTTTTGCTTCAAGCGCAGCCATGGAAAATGTACCGAGGCCCAAGTGGTCGCCGCTCTTTTGGACAGCGCCGGTCTCCAGGGCGCGGAGGAGCTGCGCTGGCGGGAAGCGGGCCGGGCAGACACAGCCGAGGAGCTGCCGCTGCGGGGCCGGCCTGGCGGTGCTGGGCCCTGGCTGCGAGTGCAGAGCGGCTGTGAGCCAGGGAGGCATCGGGCCACAGGAAGCGCGTGCTCCGGGGCAGCCCCGCCCGCCGTGCGGGGAGGAAGGAGGCCGCTGCGGGGGACATTCCCCTGGTCTCCGGGGCAGCGGCGGCCACGCTCCAAGACCTCCACTGGCAGGAAACTCCGACCCGCGTGTCCCACTGAAACGCATTGCTCCACATCCTTCCAGAGCGCAGGAGACAGCTGGTCTCCTTACTCAGGGCGAAGCCCTGGGAAACAGCACGTTTTATCCCTTCCATCTCTCCTCCATGGCAGAGAGGGCCTCGGTTCCTTGAATCAAGACGACTGTGGTTTTTTCTTATGAAAACAAAACAAGCTGGCAATGGCCCAAATGAATAATTTAGTCAAGTCGTGTGATTTGGATACCAGAGGGAATCGAAGCCATGGCTTATTAAGACTGTGCTGTCTACACTTTGAGAAACTCAGCGGAACATCTGGGAAGAGCTCTCCGGTTTCTGTTCCTTTACCCTAAGGTGCTTCCTGGAGCAGCGCAGCTGGCGTGGAGGGTGCTCGGGGCTTCTGCGGGGACTCTCTGCAGGCCTCGCAGGCCGTGGCTGGGCAGGTGCCCACCTGGCCCAGGGCGCAGGGCCTCCAGGGCCCGAGGGAACTGCGGCCAGCCCAGCCCAGCACTGCTGAGACGTGTGCCCTGGGGATGCTCATGGCCTCTGCGGGGATCCGCCTGGTGCATGGCCGGCCATGCCACTGCTAGGAACCACTGGAAGACGACACTAGGCTACTCCGGGTTTCAGCATGGCTGAGAAGTTCAAGATGGCGACAGCAGAGCGTTAAATCCAGTGTAAGGCCTTTCTCTGACTGTGCAGATCACAGGTCTCTAACGGCACAGCACACTGGCTGAGCTCGAGGCTCCTCTAGGGCTATGGTGACAGTGACGTCCAGGGAGCAGGACAGGGCGATGATGACCTTGGGAAGACCTGGGAAGGAGGGACTTGGGTGCTGGGAGGCAGGGCAGGGGCTGATGGGAAGAAGGAGAAATGGCTGACGGGAAAGAGGAGCCATGGCTGAATATGAGACCTCTCTTGCCCTCCAAGATGTTGGATTTAGAATTTTTCTGTTGGCTTCTGACCAAGGACAGAGGGAATACTAATTCCTATTGCTGAGAGGGTAAAACATGTCCAAGGAAACAGAGACCTGTTGGGTCCCTCACCCCTCCCTTCTCTCTTCCTCTCTCATTCCTCTTCTCCTTTCTCCCCTTCCTTTCTCTTTATCTTATCATTACTCTTGGTACAGGTTGTCGTAGACGCGTTAAGGATCAGATTCCTCTCGACAGCTAGGGGTGCCTCCTTCAGCCGCACTGCACCAGCAACTAACAATGCAGGTGCTCTGGCTTCTGGTGCTGCCCCGAGATCCCTCCCCCCAAGTTCCTTGACCAGGTGAGCAGACGGGGCTGGGCTCCGGCCCGGCCCTCTCTGCCCTCGCCCACCTGCCGTCTTTCCGCTGTGAGCTGCTCAGGGCAGGCATGGTACATTGGCTGGCCAGTGCTGCTGCTGTCAGAGAAGCCCGGTTGTGGCTTAAGAGCGAGCGCTGAGGGCGGGCTCCGAGCATGGCCGTCACCCTGGAGGCTGCCAGCGCTGTGGCTCAGGAGCGTGGCTCCCAGGCGCGGCCGCTGTCGAATCCCTCGATCCTATGCGTGGGCTCTGGAGTGCACGTGGACAGAGCCCTGCCCACCGTTTCCCTCTGGTCTTCTCCTTGGCACGTGCCCAGCATCTGGCAGCAACAATGGGTGACTATGTGCGCGGCCCCTCCGGGCCAGGTGTGGGTGACTCATCTGCCTCCCGGGACCGGTTCATGAAGCGAGCTCTGTTCGGCGCTGCCACGGGAGGGGAGCATTTCAGGAATGGCTTGGCAGGAAGGAGCGCTGAGGGGGAGGAAGGAGGCACGGCTGGGTTGTGACTTGCACCTCGGCTCAGCCCGAGCAGGCGGGCCCACGCCCACGCTGCACCTGCCCCCTGGCGGTGCTGCCATTTTCACAGTTGGGTTTGTAATTAACTTTATAACGTCTTCGGGGGATTCTGGAAAAGAGGGAGGAAAGACTGAGAGTGTGTTGGGGCAGTGCGAAGGGCTGCGCAGAGTCCTCAGGACACAGGTGGCGTCTCGGGCAGGCACTGGAGTGCCCGTGCCCTCCTGGCCGGCTGGGTGCTGATGTGCCGCTGCTGCCCTCTGTTTTCTCAAGTGTGGAGCCCGGCTTTTCTCCCAGGGTGGTCTTTTCCGGTACCTGTTCAAGAAATTTTCAGCCCATGGAGGCTTTAGGAAATCTTAAAGCATTCCATGAAAGCCATTTGAAAGTCAATAAATACTGCTGTTCTCCTTATATTTCTTATTAATATCATGTCCCAAGGTTTTCACAAAATTGCTATAAAAATGACAAATTTAAAAGGGAATGGAGTCCCAGTCAGATGCCCGGCGGACCAGGCGCCCTCTGCGCCCGTCCGTTTCATCCCCGAGAGCCCCGGGCGGCTGTGCGTGGAGGAGCGAGAGGAGCTTTGCCGACTGACCGCCTCCGGCCCGAAGCGCACCGAGCCGCGCGGGCGACGAATGAGGCCTGACACGTCTGCGAGGGCCAGAGCCGCAGAGCTGCTTAATGGGCTCTGGCGTCGCCCTGGGAGCTCGTGCTGTCCTCGCCCTCAAATATTCACAGCGGGCGCTGCGGCGCAGGCGCGAGCTGCCTGGTCTCCTGCTGCTTCCAGTCGGGCCCTCGGGGAGCGGACGCGCCGAGCCTCCCTGCAGCCGCCGCTCTGCGGCTGGAGCCCAGGGACTGTCCCGCGGCCGCAGCAAGCCCGTTGCTCTGGGGAGCACGGGGGCGGGGGAGGCTCCCGAGGAGCACCCTGAGGAGGAAGAGGCCGGAGGTGCCCGGCTGCCTTGCTCCTTCCACCTCGGTTCTCCTCAGCTTTAAACACCGGCCCAGCGTTTCCGTACTCGGCCGTAGTCTCGATGGACATTGGGCCGGCCTCGCTGGGCCCGGGCCGCCGCCTCAGCTCTTGCTCAGGACCCCGGGAGAAGGGCGGCCTCTGCGGGCGCTGCGTCCTTATTCCTGGGACGCAGGGAAACCACAGCTAAGGGGAGTCCTGGGCCCGGCCGCGCTCTGCCCAGTGGCGGCTGCTTTTTCTCACCTCATGCGTGGGAGGACCGGGCCTCCCCTTCCCTCTCCTTGGGGCCATGTGGAAGCTGTGAGCAGCCCCAGTGCTGCCCGGGGCTGGGTGGGGTGGAAGCGCTCTCGTCTCCCTGCCTGGGCCCCAAAAGAGGAAGCCTGTTGGGCATTACTTTGTTTTTTGAGACAGGGTCTGGCTTTGTAGTCCAGTTGGCCCTGAGCTTACTCTGTAGCCCAGGCAAGCCTCGAACTCAGCAATCCTCCTGCCTCTGCCTCCCGAGTGCTGGGGTGACAGGCGTGAGCCGCAACACCCGGCTGACATTAACCTTTTCTTACCAACCGCCAGGACGGGCGGTGTGGGCAGGAACCGTCCTACTGTAACTCGCTTGGAGCACAGCTTGGCGAGCACTGGGCCAGCGCACTTGGCAGCTGCCCGGGGCTGCCCTCCAGGACTGAGGCCCCACCTGGAGCTGCCACTGCCCGTGGCGCGGGAGCCCACTCCGGAGGGGCTTGCTCTTACTTTCTCTGTGCCGGGCCGCCTGGCTCCCGGCCGACAGGTGTCTGCCAATCTGTTTCGCAGGCAGCAGGGGGTGCTCCGGGAATATGCTCTCCAAATTATTTTCTGCCTGTAGTTAGGATCCTTTAGGAACCCCAAAGACAGAAATGAAGAACTTCCAATTGTCAGTCCATGAACAGACATCTTCGAACTTTGAAAGGACAGATCAGCTCAGCCCAGGGCCTGGCAGGAAGTACAGTGGCACTAAAATAAATACACGGTTGAAATGCAACCGATGAAAGACACAGGAAACACAAGTCTCACTCCTAGTTTCCGCCCTGGTCCTCGGGCAGGCGACCGACGCTGTCCTGTGGGAGTCCAGGAGGCGCTGGTGTGACCTGTGGCTTCGTTTTCTGTTCTGGAGAGATCAAGGTCTCTCTCTCCGCTGCTCCAGGCTGATGGCGGCGGCCTCCGCCCGGGCTCTGCTCTGTCCTGTCCTGCTGCTGCGGGGGCCGCATGTTAGCACGAGCTCAGCGCGGGGCTGCGTGTGTGAGGGAGGGCTGGGCTGGAGCGGTCGCTGGGTGCTGGCTGAGCCCCGCTGCCCTCTGACTTCCGGCTCCCCCTCTGCAGGTGTGGCACCCCTCTGAATTCAGCGCTCTGCGGTGCTGCGAGGGGCTGGCTGTTTGCTGGGTGATGCAGCCTCGTCCGCTGATGTCCCGACTGTGGGTCCTCCGCATCCACGGCCCCGCCCGCCGAGCCCTGTGATCTGGCCTCTGCTCCTCCCCCAGACGCTTCCCGCGCTCCTGGAAGCCAGAGCCCGGAGCTCCTCTGTGGGGCTCCGCATGGCCTCGCTGCAGTGCCGTGTGTCTGCCTGTCCCTGTGCCCAGGTGCGGTGTCCCTGGCCTCGTGTACCCGCTGCGTTTGCTGTGTGCGTGGGTGGGGTGGGTGTGCTCATCCTCATCGGGCCGCCCAGGGGTCTGACGCGGTGCGGTGGGAGAGCATGTGCCCACTCCCCAGCCCTAGGCGCCGTGCCCGGCAGAGCTGAGACACCCGGCACCGGACCTCGCCAGCTCCGTGGGAGGCGGCTGGGTGCGGCGGGAGGCTGATGGGAGCCTCCTGGCCACTTCTAAGGCAGGTGAGTCTCAGGGCCACAGTAGATCAGGACGCCCCTTCTGCTTTCTGGAAAACCTCTCTGGAGAAAGCAGTGCTGCTTTTTGGCTCCTGGAACAACCTCTCGTGCCCAGAGGGTGTGCGTGTGGTGTGGGGAGCAGCTGTCCCGAGGGAGCGGCATCCCTGGCAGACGGGACGCTGTGTCTCTAAAGCTGCCACAGGAGCCACTCACATTTAATATTATTGTAGCCTTTAAAACAATTCCTACCCCTTCGTTGGGACAGCCTCGACTCACACTGAGGTGACGCTGTGTCCGTCGCTGCCTGCGCACGTACGGGGAGCTCACGGGAGGGCTGCCTCAGGGGGAAGCCGCGGAGGCACCGAGGTCGGGGACGGGAGGAGGCTCCGCCTGCGGCGTGCTGGGAGTCCCCACCAGGGCGGCCAGACTGAAGAAGGAGCAAGAGGCATACAGAGTGAGACGGAAAAAGTAAAATGACTTCTACAAATATATAATGTATAATTTTATTGCATCATTGTATATAGAAACTCCTGGCGAACCTGCAAAAAACCAAACCAAAGCATACCAAAAATTCTTAGCCTAATATATGGGTTTGGCAAAGTCCAGTATGTAAGACCCACGTACAGACGTCAGTTTTATTTCTGCTCACAGAGAGCTCGTTGGGAGGCTCAGCAGGGAGGGCGGCGCCTTCTACAGCCTTGACCAGGGAAAGGGTTCTCTCCCTTCAGCGCGGTCATCTTCCTTGAGTGTGCTCTACTCACTAGAGATCACGAGCAAGGCACACAGGAAGTTATGAGAAGTTCTATGTACAGCAGCATCAAGGAAAATAGAGTACAATTATTCCTAAGAATACATTCAGCCAAGGAGGTACAGAATGTATTCACTGAAAGAATGAAAATCTAAATAAGTGGGAAGGGAGACTTAACATGATAAAGATAGTGGGCAGCATTCCTCAAAGTGTTCAGTCCATCCCTGGTAAAATCCTAGAGCTTTAAGTTTTTCCAAAGTGGTAAAGATATGGAGGTTTGAGGAAACTCAAACAACTAAAACAATCCTAAAAAAGAAGACATTTGGAAAACTCACCCCTCCAAAGATCTAAACTTTGCCTAAAGCTATAGTAATCCAGATTCTGGTATTGAAGCAAGACAGACACACAGAACATGCAAATGAAACTAAGGCCCCAGAAACCAGTCCTGTGTCTGTAGCCAGCTGACTGTCTGGAGCCAAGAGCGTGCATTTGTCTTGACAGAGGACACTGGGCACTGAGTGTCATGCCCCATGCCATGTGAGAAATCGGCTGAAAACAGAGAAAATACTTAAATGCAAGAGCTGAAAGTATGAAACTGTGGGAAGGAAACATAGGTGCATATTTTCATCATCTTGGATTAGCTGATAGTTTCTTAAACATAACATTGAAAACACAAGACAACAACAAGCAAAACAGACAGATAACTCAGACTTCTCAAAATGAAAACTCATGCACAGGAAAGGAGGCTTAGGAGGCTGAACACATACCCATTGCGTGGGAGAAAGTTTTTGCAAACAATGCATGTGATGAGGGTGTTAGTGTCTGGGATACATACAGAACACAACTCAGCAACAGTCTCACTGGAAAATGCACAACAGACTCGAGTAGACGTTTCTCCAAAGAAGATATGGAGGCAGGAGACCCTGTCAAACTCACTAAGATGACGATAATAACAGAAATAAAAATGAACATGAAAAGCACGCACACTGAAGCCTCAGACATTGGAGTTGGAAATAAATCATGATGTGTCCACTGCGTGGAACTGTTGGGCAGTTCTCCAAAATTTAAACATAGAAGTACCTACCACACGGTCTCATAATTTCACATCTAGGAATACATGCAGAGGAGCTAAAAACGAGCTGCAGCTTTCCACAGTAGCCAAAAGGTGCAAACCCTCCCAGTGACGTGTGGAGAGAGTGGGGCATTAGGCAGGTGTAGAAGGGGGTGGGTCCTGGTTATTTGCTGCAGCACAGTGAGCCTTGAAAATGTTACGCTAAGTGAAAGGGACACAAGAAACCGCGCGCTGTGTGACTCCACCTGTAGAATGTCCAGGAAAAGCAAATCCATAGAGGCAGAAAGCAGATCATTGGTCACCAGGGGAGGGGGAGCTGCGGAGTGATTGCTACTGGACATGGCGCTGGTTTGTCCCTGTGAACACGTGAAAGCTACCGTTTGCTTCCACACAGATAAAGTAGTGACTTTTATCTCAGTAAGAAAGAAGCCAAGACCCCAGCACTATTGTATGGCTTGTGTCTTGAGTCCCCACAAAGCCTCAGCTGTCACAGGGACTGGATCTAGAGTGGATGATGCTGGGATTAAGGGGTGAGTGCTACCCGAGGGTGGATGCCCTTGATGACGCATAAGGGAGAACACAGGCTGCTGCTGCTGCTGCTGCTTTTGGAGCCACGTGCCTTCCATGGACTGTTTCTCCTCTGCGATGCCACCTGCCTAGGAGCCAGTAGATTATGAAGCCTCCACAAATGTGAGCTACGATAAACTTCTTTACGTTGGGTGTTGGGTATTTTGTCTCAGCAATAAAAAAGTAGTTAAAGCAACAGCTAACAGCACAAATACCAGAATCTTACCTGAGATGTTATTTGTTATAATGGTAAAAATTAGAAACAAGCTACATACCCAGCAATGACACTGATGTCACCTGTGTGTCCCCACAGGGGACAATGTGCCCGTCATGTGGTGACTCTTCCATGTCTTCCCTGACTATGCTTATTCAAACCCTTATTTCCAGCCCCTGCTCTTAGATTTGGTTTTTGCAGAGGGTGCGACACTAAGTCAAACCCTGGTGACGCTATTCATGGAGCAGGTGGCTTGAGCAGAGTGAGCCCCAGGGCTTGTCACCCACCAAACGGCCAGGGTGTCTTCTGGTGCCAGGGCTCAACCCCATGCGGGACCTTGGCTGCCTGTGAGACGACCTCATGTGGCACTGAGCCCTAAAATGTGTGACAGGTACTGTGAAAGAGAAAGAAAGTGTGTAAAGGGAAAAGGACATGCATGGGCAGTAAGGAAGGGTAAGAAGAACATTTGATGGTTTTAAAAAAAGGAAACAAAGCTTAAGTGATGGGGGTGGGGAGCTGTAGGAGGGCAGGGGAACGGGAAAAAGTGAGAATCGAGATGTGTCATGTACAGGTACAGACCCTCCAGGTTGAACATGAACATAATGTACATATAAAATGTGCCAATAAAATCAATTAAAAAAAAAGAAGTGAAGCCGATGGCAGAAAAGCAACTGTGCTCATACTGGAAAGAGACAAAATGATGAAAAATATTTGCAGGAAAGAAGATCTGTGTTATCTTCAAATTTTAGGATTCCTTGGCAACTTCAGATCTTGTTACTTTATCAAGCATAAACATATGAGAACTATTTGGTATATCTCTTAATGGGATTTTGATTGGCAGGTAAGAGAAAATACATATTCATGTTCTAATAATAATTGAAAACCAAAGGGTGGAATTTCAGTGTAGAACTGAAGATGACACAGGTCCTGAGTTGTTTACCAGTATTTTAGAACACTCTATGTGGCTAATATTACAGAAATGCTGTAGAAGAATAAAAGAAACGGGGCTTCCTGGAACACGCGCTCTTGGTGTGGTGAGAAGGCCGTGGGCTCTCTACAGGCAGAAGTGGGCCGCGGGCGGAGGGAAGGGCAGGCCTCATGTACGCGCTGCGCCGGCCCCCGAGCTCTGCGGGACGGCGTCTCTCCTCCGAGGCTCGGCCAGGTGTGCAGGGCTCTCTGCGCAGACCCAGTTCGAGCTGGAGGTCGGCGTGGACCTTCCTGGTGCTCCGATGGGTCCCCTCTCCGCTTGGGCTGCGGCAGGGACTCCGGGGAGAAGGCGCGCAGGGCTCCGAGGAGGCTCAGGCACGGGGTGGGCGGGGCTGCGGAGCCCCATTTGTGACAAGAGATTTTCACCCGTCTTTGACTTGCAAAGAGCTGCCTTTAATCTGTCCCAGAGATTTTCAGTCTACGCCATAGATTCACTCTGGAAAGCAGAACCTTCCTGTCCGGTTGGCTCTTTTCTTCTACTTCTCCTCAGAGTTCTCAGTTGTCTTCCACATGGAGACCTTTCTGGGTTTCCCTCGTCTTCTCAGGCAAGGCCTCTGCTCTTGCTTCCAGCCACTCCCGACTATCGGTGGGTGGCGTCCCGGGACCTTCAGGGCCCACCCGTGGATCAGGCAACTGTGCTCCGATTTGTGAAAGGACTTCTGTGGAAAAGAAAATCATCCGTGATAGTCTAAGCCACTTAGCACGTGCGTGACAATGCTAACCACTCGTGTAGGTGGTTTGGTTGCTTTCCAGTAGTTTGATCTTGAGCAGGACGTGCAGTGATGATGCCGCGCCTGTGACGCAGTGGTGACGCCACGCCCGTGACGCATGGCGACGCAGCGCCCGTGACGTATGGAGACGTCGCGCCCGTGACGCATGGCGACGCAGCGCCCGTGACGTATAGAGACGTCGCGCCCGTGACGCAGTGGTGACGCTACGCCTGTGATGACGCCGCACCTGTGACGCAATGGCGACCCCGCGCCTGTGAGTGCAGTGGCGACGCCGCGCCTGTGACGCAGTGGCGACGCCGCGCCCGTGAGTGCCCGGGGCCAAGGACAGCGTCTGCGGTGAGGTAGGTGGAGCGCTGCGGTGGGGTAGGTGGGTGGGGAGCCCACCCGGACGGTTGAATTGTTTCCACAGCTGTTCGCCATCTGGTCTCGAGTCCCTTTGCGATGTCATATATGGAATGTTGCTGTGAGACATTCGGAGCTTGACCCGTGAGCAGCCAGCCCTTTAGCCAGGACCACGCCTGTGGCCCGTGGGCAGGGACCTGCCTCTGCCAGGGCTCAAGGGGGGACCCAGGGCCCAGATCCGTCCCGGCGGCTGTGAAACTCCCAGGCTCCGGACACAGGACCGCGCTTGCTCTTTCCTCTGGAGCCTGGCTGTTCTTGAGACAGGGTCATTGTCTGACGGCACAAGAGTGTAGCCGTGTGAGCAAACCCTCCGTCAGAGCACCGGAGGGGGCTGGGGAGGTGGCCCTGTCACCCCCACTGTGTGCCCAAGTGCCTGCACCTGCCCGAGGCCTGGAAGACGAAGGGGCAGAGGGTCCGGCAGGCAGGAGCAGAGCTCCAGCCCGGTGCTAGCGGCCGCCTGCAGGGCTGTGTGTGTCTGGAGCCGAGGCAGGAGGGCATGGTGTGGGGGCAGTCTTGGTCTGGTGAACAGGCCCATCGGTGATACACGGAGTGTTCAGGTAAACTCGTGTACGGTCTTTAAAGTTGAAGTGTTTTTAAAATTTTAGAAGCAGGACTCAGGAAAGGAGTTTCCAAACCAACTAACCCATGCAGCAGAATTCAGTTCAAGGATATTCAGGGAAGGAGAAACGTCAAGCCCGGTGGACGCTGACTGTGTCTGGTGTTCAGTCACAGTGCTCGGCAGGGGTGACAGAAAGAGATCAGAATGACTCGTGGGTTTCCAGGTTTTAGGGACACTGGCAGGCACAGACCTGAGAGATGGAACAAACACTGTGATGCATGAAGCAGTAACAACAGTGTAGATCAAAACCAAGCTGCATAAAGCTAGCGGTGAAGCGAAAGTCTTAAAAGTGGCTGTAGGAGAAAACCTGATGTCCTGAAGATGAAGATGAGGACGAAGCAGCTTCCCGATCAGGGCAGGAGGGAGAGGCTGCCGAGGCACACGCTGGAAGGACCACAGCCAACCGCGCCGACCCTGAGCCAAAGGGTTCTCAGCACAGGGAAAGTACTTTTGAAAATGAGGGCAGAACAGACTTGATTTTAGACATACAAAGGCTGAGAGAGTTTGGCACTGACAGGCTTGTACAATAAAGATTATTACAGGACTTTCTTCAGGCAATCGAAATCTGTCACCGCATGGAAACCTGGATCTTCACAAAGGCAAGAGAAGCCCAGCAAGGGCAAGAAGAGGGTGGAAAGGGAAGGTGATTTTCTGCCAGACACATTTCTTTAAAGATAACTGTGTCAAGCTATGTAAAACAGTGGCGATCATATGTGATTTGGGACTGTGGTGCCAGCCAGCTGATTTCTGACAAGCGTCCAAAGGAAAAGGAGTGGAGAAGAGGTTATCCCTATCCTTTCTAAGACAACTGGTGACTCAAATGCAGAACTTGGATTTTAACAGGTGCCTTGTGTCCTGTGAACCTTTAGTTCAAATGGATCTTCATTGCGAAATTAAAACTGTAAAGCTACTAGAAGAAAATAGTGGAGAAAGTCCTTGGGATTTTTAGCTGAGCCTCTTGCTGTTCCTGAGGTACAGAAGCCAGGGCTCCAGGAAGCCTGTGCGGTGACTGCTGTCACCTCGAGGGTGAGGTGCACATGGTCCTTAGAAACCCTTGCTGGTGCTTCTGAGCCATCAGGCAGTGCCAGCCACCGTGCAGGCCCCTTGTGGCAGTCAAGAGGGGAGACCAGAGGAAGTGGCATTTAATGCATCAGAGTGACCCTTGGTGACAGTGGCTCTTCGAGTCTGTTTTCCACGACAGCATTTGGAACTGAGAATCTCAAGTCTTCCCAGGAGACGAGGCAGCATCTTCTCCGAAGGGGCCTCTGTGTTGTCTCTAACCCCGGTGACCTTGGTGGCTCGCTGTATTGTCTCTGATCCTGGTCCACTCAGGCTCCCCATGTGGGCCTGTGAGTGCACTGTAGACGCACAGGAAGTGTCTGAGGAATGGAGAAGGACTCCTCTCCACTGTCGGTAGGATGTGGAAGAGCACAGCCACTGTGGGGACCAGCGTGGAGGGTCCTCAGCACGCTGCGGATAGAGATCCCGCTTGTCCCAGGCGTTCCGGCGGGGAACCTTCCCGGACGAGTTCCAGGCGTCCCACGGCAGTGAACCGTGACACTCCTGTTTCCGGCAGCTCCGCTCACGGCAGTTGAGTCTTGGAAGCAGCCTGCGTGCCGATGGGCGGATAAAGAGGATGTGGCCCTTACACCATGGTGGAGTACTGCTCAGCTGCGAAGAAGGGTAAATTCGGGAGAATAGATGGACCTGGGAATCATAATGTTAAGTGAAGTAAGTCAGGCGCATAAGCTCGAATACCATGTGGTTTTCCTCATTTGATTATTGCAAGTGCAAACACAGGCAAAGGAAAAGGCTGTAACAGGAGACAGGGAGAGATCGCCAAAGGGAGGAGACCAGGCGGCCGCGGGGCGGGGGGACTCGGTGAGGCGTGGGGCGTGTCTCGTGTGGGCGCCGACCGCCCGCAGTGCGCGCGAACATCACCGTCACCGCACGAGCTAACGGCGTCAACACTAACGCACCTGGGGCCGAGCGGCTCCGTGCCGCTCCTGCTCCCGAGACGGACGCGCTGCTAATGCAGGGCTTAGAAAAGGTCGCGCAATCAGGATCACTCGTGGTCACGGTCCCTGACAGTGCCGGTGCCTGGCCAGGCCGGAAGGTGCCCCTCCTGGAGGCCTCCTCTCCCCGTCCCTCCCCGGCCTCCCGAGCTCCTCCGGCTCCCGGCCTTGTGCTCCGCGCTGTCTCCTGGGTGCGCTGCAGCTGCGGTCTTCGGGAGCTGGGCCAGCTGGGCGCCCGTCCCGGTCGGAGCCATGACCAGGGCCGTCGGTGAGCCCGGTGAGTGCCGTCCCTGTCCTGGTGCTGGGACCCCTTCCCGGCTGTCGGTCCACCCAGGACGCTGGACAGCCTGTGGGGGTCACAGGACAGTGGCCTCCTGGGAAGCTGCTTCTCTGCGAGTGTCCTGGGCCTTGGCCAGTCTTTTTTTTTTTGGCAGTACTGGGGATCGGATTTGGGCCCTTGTGCTTGCAAGGTAGGTGTAGTGCCACTGAGCTGTCTGGCCCGTTACTGTGTTGTTTTGTTTCCTTAAGGTTTAATTTGTTTTTCTAGCTTCCTTCCTTCCTTCCTTCCTTCCTTCCTTCCTTCCTTCCTTCCTTCCTCTTTCCTTCCTTCCTCCCTCTTTCCTTCCTTCCTCCTTCCTTCTTTCCTTCCTTCCTTCTTTCCTTCCTTCCTCCTTCCTTCCTTCCTCCCCCTTCCTTCCTTCTTCCTTCCTCCCTCTTCCTTCCTTCTTCCTTCCTCCTTCCTTCCTTCCTTCCTTCCTTCCTTCCTTCCTTCCTTCCTTCCTTCCTTCCTTCCTTCCTTCCTTCCTTCCTTCCTTCCTTTTTCTCTTTTGTAGTACTAGGGATCGAACTCAGGCCCTTATGCTTACAAGGCAGGGGTGGTAACACTTGAGCTAAATGGGTCAGATGCCCATTGCAACCTGTGTTCCTCAGGAAATAAATCAGAGCAATGCACCACTGCCTGTCCTGGGCGGGAACCTCTTGGCCCGTCTGCGGTCCCGGCGCCCTCCGCCCTCCGCCCTCTGGGGAAGCAGTGTGCGCCCGTGAGCCCTGCAGCAGCTGCTGCTCACACCACGCCCCCCGCACCCTGTGACTGTGGATCTGTCTTCCCGTGAGGCCGTCTGTGCAGGACACGGCTGGGGACGCACCCGGGGGCCATGTGTCACCTGAGCTGCTGGCCACAGAAGGACACACAGACTGCAGCCAATGCCGTGAGGACCTGCATTGGCCTCGGAGGGAACAAAGGGAAGTTTGTTTGATTTTCAGAGGAAATATTTCCACTGGGGAAAAGGTAGGGACTTATGTAGTCGACAATATCAGTTCTAAAAATGCAATTTCCGGATTAATAACAAAGACACTGTTCTAGCTCGCTGGTTCCTTCAGGACGTGTGCTTTTGACCCGAGAACATATTGAGCCCCGTGGCTCTCAGCTGAACGGCAACTTAACAATCCTCCCCTTTTTAATGCGCGATGTCTATTAAAACGAGGCAGAACAGCACACACTGCAGGGCCCCCTCTCTCCACAGGCCAGCCCCGGTTAAATATTAAAGGTTGTAACTTCAATATTTGTGTTCTGTCTATTGCATCGAGGTAAAGAAAGATCCACAGTGTTGTTTCTTATATGAAACCCCAATATCCAGGTGGTTTTGACCTCTTTTATTCTCTTAGGCAGATAAGGACGCATCCAAACAAAAACAAGACTTACCTGTCATAGACCACAAATGTATACATAATCAGTATGTCTGTGTATACACACTCATATGCGTGTACACATATATTTGTACAGTTACTTGAGGGTATTTATTAATATGGTAAAATCATGCATGATTGTAGAGTGTATTTCAATATGTATCTTTTTTCTTTTGAGGAAGGGTCTCACTATGTAGCTCAGGATGGCCTTGAACTCATTAGGTACCCAGGCTGGGCTCAAAGTAGTGGCAATCCTCCTGTCTCAGCCTTCAAGTGCTGAGATTACAGGTGTGGGGCCTCAGAGGTCAAGAAGTCAAACGTCCTCTTCCAGAAGTCGCTGTACCCGGGCGTCTGGTCCGCAGTCCTCCTGGCGGGGGGGGGGGGGCGGTGCGCAGCTTTCCCGGTCTGCACGTCGGCCAGCCTCGGGGAAGGGGGTCTGTCCCGGAGGTGGAGAGAAGATCAGGGCATTGGGCCCGCCACGGGATGCAGGCGCAGAGACAGCGCTGGGAGGAGGGCGGAGTCCGAAGCCCAGGGCCCACTGTGCAAACGCCGTGGAACCGGACTGCCAAAATCTGCGGCTCTGCCGTAGGAAAAGACCACGTACACAGAGGTGTCCACTCACCTTCCTCGGCGTCTGGTGGGCACACGTGGCCGTCTGCCCGGACGAGCTCCTATTTCCTCGTGGTTCTTGGCTGATATTGCTTGGAAATTAACAGACGGCGTATCGCAGGAAGCCGGGCACTGAGTTAACGTGGTCCTCTGAGGGGGCGTGTTCCGAGGTGCGGGGCCCCTGGTGGACGGAGCGAGCCTTCCAGAGCCGGTGCCGCGTGGCTCTGTCCCCGCGAGGTGCTCGGAGTGTGGCTGAAGCCGGGCCCGTGGCGGGGTGGCCCTGCAGAGGCAGCAGGTGCCTCCCGGAGCGCCACCCTCCTTCCTTGCCACCTGCTGTCAGCGCAGGACGTTCCGCTCCACCACGCCAGCCCCGTCGCGGTCTCTGGCCCGGGGGACAGCCTCAGGGTGGGGCCAGCAGAGAAGGTGACGGGAAGGTCACTGACAGGCGACATTGGGCAGGGCCATCAGCGGCTGGACGAGGGGCCCGGAGACTGTCCTGCGGGTGGGTGACGGTCCTCTGGTTCTAGGCGGCGATCCCGGCAGCGGTCACACAGAGGCGGCGTTAGGGACGAGCGCGGTCGTGTCGGCAGATCTGTGCTTCCCTGGGAGTGGGGCAGCAGCAGGGCCGGGGTGCGGGCTGCCGTGCACCTCGGGACCAGGGACTGTGAGTGGCAGACGAAGGGGCATGTGTGGGCAGAGGAACAAGTGGCCAGACGAGGGGTCAGTGCAGGACGTTGGCTGTGGGTCTGGAAGTTCGTTTATTCGTCCTGTGATTTCTGGGTTGACCAGGGAGACAGACTGAGGGCTCACAACACTGACAGCATTGTGATGGAGACAGGCCAGGATCCAAGCCTCCGCACCGGAGCCTGGGGAAGCGAAGGGAAGGTGGGGAGGGGCCTCCAGCAGGCGAGGGTCGGAGGACGCAGGCCCGGAAGAGGCAGGCTGGGCTCCGTCAGCCTCCTGAAGCCGAGGTGGGCCTGTCTGCAGAGCATGGCGAAGCTGCACGGTTTGTGTGCAAAGCCGTTTCCCCGGGAGAGGTCTTCTGCGTAGGCAGGAGTCCTGCAGCCGTCTCTGGCCCCGGTGCCCCTGCTGCATGGAGAGAGAGGCCCCGCAGCGCCATCTCCTCTGAGGTCTCTGAGGACCATGCTTGCTGCCTATCTTTGGGGGCAGGGCGGTGAGAACCGTGTTCTTGTCCCTGCTCACAGAGACGCGTGGTGGAGGGGTCACTGGAGGATATGCACCTGTCTCAGTTTGGAGACTCGGTTTCCTGAGCCACCTCGAGCCGACGCTCTTTTTTTTTTTTTTTTGCTTTTTGAGACAGGGTCTCGCTTTGTAGTTCAGGCTGGCCCTGAGCTCACTATGGTGCCCAGGCAAGCCGCCATGAACTCAGCAATCCTCCTGTCTCTGCATTCTGAGTGCTGGGATGACAGGCGTGAGCCACCACGTCCGGCATTGAGCCTACGCTCTTTTGACCATCAATGTGCAAACGTGACTTTGTCTCCCCCGGATGCCCCGCTTTGTCTCACGCACCGGTAAATGGACAGAGCGGCTTTGCTGATGCTGCCTATACAAACTCTGCCTGTGTTGATAAGGGGAATTTCCATCTTGAGCGGGTCTTTACAGAAGTGGTGAGAGCGAGGTCTGGGTCCGGCTCCTGCATGCTGCCGGGTCCGCAGCTCTCTTCACAGCTGTGGGCTTCCTGCGAGGCTGAGCACAGGGACGGGGCAGAGAGGGAGCAGTCAGAACCTGGGAAAGACTGGTGCATGGGGTCTGCTGGGCCAGACACTGGACACAGCCCGTGGCGTTCTGAGCCCGAGATGGGCTGAGACAAGCCCAGGTGACAGACAGCAGCGCAGGCATTTCCTGGAAACCGCGAGTGTAAGTCTCACAGCACGCTGGGCAGGCACTTCCACCCTCCCTGCAGAGCTGCTGCGCGCCCAGCTGTCCCAGGAGGAGGCCTGGGTGTCCCATGCAGGCTGCTCTTGGTGCTGTGGACTGGCCACAGCTTGCCAATGTAGACAGCACGGGCAGGGCAGCCTCCTCTGAGCAAGGGTGGCAGCCCTGAGTCTTAGGGCGGTGGCCGGGTTCGGACAGCCCCTGCCAGCTGCCTTCCCGTCCAGAGTCACCGGGCCGGAACCCCCTCAGAGTCCACTCGCCGTGGGCAGGGACCCAGTGGGCCTGGAGAAAAGGCGCCTGCCCAGCCTCTCGAGCCTGGCTGCATCCTGCCCTCCACACTCAGGCTTTCCCCGCGCGGAGGCGCTGGCCGCAGCCGCCCTCCAGGGCTGGCCATGCGAGAAGCTCATGCGGTCCCTGTCTGTGACCAGATGCGGGTCGTTGGACACTGTTTCTCGGCCCCAAAAGTATGTGAAGAACAGGCAACGAGTCAAAGAAATATGAGAAATGTGAAAATATTTGTACTAAAAACACACAACTTAGAATTTGTGATACAAAATCGAAGCAGAGCTTTGAGGACATGTTGCTGTCTGACCGCAGCGGAGACAGAGTGGCCCAAGCGGGCTCCCTGACAGTGATGGCGGAGAAGGTCCCGTCCTGGGCACAGAGCGTCTGCGAGGAGCTCACGGCCTGGCAGGGCAGGTGCTGGGGCTCTTACGGCCCTGGGTCTTGGGCCCTGCAGGACCCATCCCGGGGTAGACAGGGGCCGTGGCCTGACGGGGCATGTGGCGCCCGTGCCCGTCCCCCCAGGCTTGGGAGGAAGAATCACGGTGTCCGAGGCTGACTGGGTGGGTGTGAAAACCGCCGTGAAGCGGAGCTGGAGTAGAACAGGGTCCTGTGCTCCGGGTTTGTGCAAGTCTGGCGGTCTCCTGGGACGGGTGCCTTCGCCTGCTGCGGACAAGATTTCGACACGGTCGCCCTTGCTGTCTGTCTGTCTGCCTGCTCTGTCTGCGCCCACCGCTTCCGCTCTTTGCCTTCTGCCCTGTCCACTCTGCTCCCCTCCTGTGTGCCGGCTCCGTCTTGGCCTCGCAGTGACTGTAGCTGCGGGTGACTCTTACGGTGGCACCCGAGGGCGAATGGGATTGGTGCCAGGACAGGGCCTTGTGGTGCCAGGTGAGCCAGTGAGGCGCAGGCGCAGAGAATCAGGTGCTTTCCGGTCACTGACGCCTGACACCAGCAGTTTGAGGAGGGAGGTACCCTGGCTCAGGGTTTCAGGCGGGTAGTGTGGAGAGGGACGCTTGGCACGCCTTGCCTGGGCATGGCCAAGGTGGCAGGAGGGATGGGCCTGTTCCACAAGCTGATGGACCTCCAGGACGAGAGGAGGGCGCAGACCCAGGCAGGCGCCGGGCCTGGAACCCTGAGGGCCACGACCAGCACACAGGGCCTCGCGGGGCTGCCCGGCGGGAACCCCGGCCAGCTGCGGAGAAGGCGAGAGGGTGCTGTTTGTTCTAACAGGCTCGGTCCGGCTGCGTCTCACGCACAGCGAAGTGCGCCCAGCCCCGGGCTGCAGCTGGCGAGTCGGGAATATCGGCGCGGCGTGGCCACTGCCTGGCGCCCAGGCCTCGTGCCCGCTCCCACCGCAGCCGGCAGCGCCGCCCACTGCCTCTGTCCCGAGACGGCTGTGGAAACCGGCCTGAAAACGTGCCTGAGGAGAATCCTCCGTTCTCTCCGTCTGCACACCCCAGCCTCTGTGGAGCCGGAGCTGAGCTCAGGACCTCGAGCGGCGCCCCGGCCCCGTCGCCACGTCCGTCATCTCCTCTGACGCAGAGACCTGAGGGCAGCGATGTCAGGCGCAGGTCTGTTTAGCACGGGGTGCGGGAGAACCGTAACACGCCAGCACCTGCAGCAAGACAGCGTCTGCAGAACAGGGTCCCTGTGGGTTTCCCTGTGACGTGGCGTGTCCCCAACACCGGACCCCTTCAGAGCGGCGTGTCCCGGGGGACCTGGCCCCACGGTGGGCTCCAGCCACGAAGCAAGGGCAGGAAGGTGAGGTGCTGGCCAGCACCTGCACGGCCGCCCCCGCCTCTGCAGAAGTCAGCGAGCGTGGGTGTGTGCACATGTGTGTCTGTTTGTGCGTGCATGTGTGTACTTGTATGTACGTGTGTGTTCATGTGCGTGTGTTTATATGTCTGTGAGAGTGACTCTGCCTGGTGGTGTCTGCTCCTCTCGCCACCGTGCCCCGGCTTTGTCTCTGCCCCTCTGCAGGCTCCCGCCAGCCCCTCGCTGCAGGGGGGTCCAGCTTGCTGCCCATGGCCTGCACCTTGTTGCAGAATATGAGGGTGCCCTGCCCCCTGGTTCCTGCTGGGCGCAGCCCGGGGGCACGTGGGCCCTGGGGTTCTCCAGTGCCCTCTGCCTGGAAGGCGTGGGGGGGGGGTGTGGTGTTCGAGTCTGCTTTGGCACTGTGGTGGGAAGGGGTCCCCAGGACTGGGTCCCCGAGTGGGTGTTGAGACACACAGTGCTCAGGCGCTGGCCGGGGAGAGTCCGGCTGCTGCTCACCCTCCCAGAGCCGTGACCCTCGAAGCCAGGGCCAGGCAGTATCCAGGCAGCACCGGACATGGCCAGCTGGTGGATACTGCTTGTGCTGGTTCTGCTTGATGCTGCTGGCCATGGCCCTGTGCCCGACTGCCTGGCGCCCCACCCCAGCCCCACAGCACCTGCAGCTCGACACAGCACAGCCTCTACGTGTGCCCTCACCAGGCTTTCAGGCAGGGTCACTTTCCAGCAGGCCGGCTCTTGCTCCTGGTTGAGCAGGGATGAGGGGCGTCCCGAGGGGCTGTGGTCTCAGGCTTCTGTTGCAGACAGAGGACCAGCCGCAGGTCTCCCGTCCTGCTGACGCGCAGGACTGTGAGAGGTGCTTCCCTGTGACCCGAGTCCCCGCCAGGCCACAGTGCTGACCAGTGTCATAAGCGGCCCAGCAGGAGACCGAGTCTGAGACCTGGTCAGAGCTCAGCACACGGGGGACCTGAGGGCAGTGGGCAGCACGGGCTGGTGTGCCTGGCCGCAGCGCCCACCTCTGTCCGGGGGGAATCTGCTGGACACTGGCTTCCGCTGCTCATCACCAAAGGACCCTGTGGGGAGAGAGACCAGCCGGTGTGTGAGGCCCTCTGGGAAATCGTCCAGCGAGAAGCACCAGCCACGGAGCAGGGCTGAGCGGAAGCTCTGCCAGGCCTCGTGGGCCCCTGGCGTCGAGGAGGCGGGGACCCAGCTGGGGGAGCGGAAACCAGGGCGAGGCAGCCTGCCCACACGCGGGGAGGAGGCGGCTGCCGGGTCTCGGGGCGAGTGCGGCCCCCTCCAGCAGACCCAGCCGTCAGCGAGCTCCGGCAGGCTCAGACCTCGCGGAGCTGTGCCCTGGAATGCGTCCTGGCCGGAGCGCAGCTGGGCCCCGCGTGGCCTCCTTTCCAGATCCTCCCCTGGCGGGTGGCGGCTCCGTCTTCGGAGCCCCCTGGCCTGAGCACGGGACGCTGAGGACCTGGCGAAAGAGGAGGGAGGGCTCTTTCTGCAAAGAAGGTTCTGAGCCCTCCGCATCCTGGCAGTCACCCCACGGAGCTGTGTGGGGGACATCGCCGCGGAGGAGGCCCGGTCCTCGGTCCCTTTACCACGGAAAAGGGTATTTTCACGTCTGAGCATCCCCGGTGCTCGGCCACGTCTAAACAGAATTAGTGGGACCCGTGGAGACATTCCTTCGAGGGTGGGTAATAACCCGAACCTGAAACAGCTCTGTCCCGGCGTCTCCTGGAATTGGCAGCCCTGGTAACCTGGAGTCGCACACCCGCCTCCCAGGCTCTCCAAGCACTAATTCGGCGCAGACACACAGCTAATTCATTATTTACGTAGCACATCGTCTTCCTCCACAGCGAGCAGAGAACTTGCCAGATGCGCCTCCGCTGCATCTTCCCGTCTTCCTTTCTTTCCTGGGGGAGTCGGCCTGAGGCCGAGCCCACAGGAGGACCCTGAGGTGCCTGCTTCACGCCCCCATCCTGTCCTGGGGCTGGTAGCTTTTTGCCGACATGACCCTGAGCTCACGCACCGTGAGCCTGGGCCGCAGTGTCCCAGGGAACCTTCCTGCTCCCGGTCACGGGAGGCGCTGGCCCCTGCCGAGTGGCCCATGAGTCCTAAGGACTGAGGGGCCGGAGGGTTTACCAGCGCAGCGTGCCACGGAGCACCGAAGGCTGGCGGGAAGTGCGCTGAGCTGGGCTCCGAGGACCTGCTCTCCACAGCTGCCTCGGGGCTGGGGGCTTCGAGAGCCCCCCTGCTCTTGGTGCAGGTACCAGCCTCACCTGGGCCCACATGCCCCCCTTGGCCTGGCCTGCAGACGTGGGACTTGCCATCCTTTGTGCCGCACCTGGTGCGATTTCTCCCAGGAGGCTGGAGACCCTGGGGCCTGGCGTCCACGCGCGGCATGGAGCGTCTCCAACTCAGGCTGGCCGCCCCCTCCTCCTTTCCCTCATCTAGGCTGTAAGCCTGCGGGACGGGCCGTCCACCATCGGGGGCGGTTCTCCCTCCTGGTTTGCTGGCCTGCATGCCAATCATCTCTGGGACGCCCAGAGACACACCGGGAGTGGGTTTCCCTCAGGTGCAGCCACGGTGACAGTCAGGCTGACCGTGCTCTCTCAGGGCCGGGTCAGAACGGCCGCCGGCTCCATGCCTGGTTCACAGAGGAGGAGACGAGGCACAGGAGCGAGTTTCTGTCAGGGCAAATGGGAGCTGGGGGAGGAGCCAGGCTCAGGTTGTCTGTGTCTGCGTCGGCCTTGCAGGTAAAGGTGCTGCCAGCTGGTCACGGGCAGGGCAGGTGCTCCGGGATGGGCAGCTGCCGAGGCAGGGCCCGGGGCTGTGTGGGTGGGTGGCGGGGACTGAGCATGGCATGCGCGCGTGTGTGTGTGCACACACACACACATGTGTGAGTGCGTCTCACTACCACACACGTCCTGTGCGCTGTGCTCTGTGGTTTAAGGAGAGGCGTGGCTACGGGAGTGGTGGCCCAGAGGCGGAGACGAGAGGGGCCCAGCAGCCAGGGTCGGGCGGCAGGAGCACTCCGGAGATGCCCCGAGTGGACTTTCACCAGAGCCTCGGCTGGTGGTTCGGGCAGCAGGACGTCCGGTCTCATCTTCACCGGTGACGCCCGCAGGGACCCAGTTTCCAGATGAGGTCCCGGTCCTGGGCTAGGGCTTCGGTGTCTCTTGGGGCACAGATCAGTGGTGCTGGTTGCCAGGCGGTGGCAGCACCCTGGCGCCAGGGTGGGCAGGGTGCACCCAGAGGTGCATTCGGTCTGGACCTGGAACTGCTCCGCAGGGCCCGTGAGGCCGAGGGCCCTCGCAGCCTCGGGGCCGGAGCTGCTGCCGAGCCGAGAGAGGGCTCCTGGCCAGGGGTCCGAAGCCTGACGTGCCCCTTACCGTCAGACTTTGTCTCATGCGCAGAATGACGGAAGTTACTATACAGAGTTATCTCCGGGCCGTGTGTGTCAGGGCAGACACATGCGACGCGTCTGTGTCAGGACGCGGGGCCTCCCAGGGCCCTTTCGGTGCATGTGTCCGGGTCCCAGCACGGCTGCTCCTGAGCCTCTCAGGGGAGGGAGCCTCAGCTCGGCCTGGCCCCGCCTCCTTGGCGAGGTCAGGACACCCGCTGTCCGCGGAGGACCGTGCGGCCGGTGCCCCTCCTTCCCCCAGGGTCGAGGGCGCTGCCTGGCGCAGCTGCAGCTTCACAGCCGACTTCACACTCTCACCCTCCCCGGGGCTGCAGGCGGCGGCAGCGTTCAGCGCCTGGGGGCCTTGGAAACTCAGGTCGGGCGGAGGAGAGGCAGTGTGTCCTGGGTGAGGCTCTGTAGCAACCCAGCGTCTGCCGCATGCAGACACAGGTCTCAGTTCAGGGGTCTGGGCGTCGCGATCATAGCACCCTTAACACAGAGCTTGTCTGTGAGTTATGTTGAGAATTCAAGATGATACTTTTCCTGAAATACCCTCGTGCTCCCAGGAGTCGCAGAGCCCAGGAAAGTGGGTCCTGGGCCGGGCGGGGCCCTCAGCAGTGCCCCGGGAGCAGGCACCAGACGCTGCACCTCCTTCTAGTCCTCGGAGAACATCCAAGGGGCCCGGGGCTGGCGACAACACGCTCGGGCACCCGGGGCGCGGGGGCACGGATGGACCCGCAGTCAGGGCCTCGCCTCCTCGGCGTCCGTGCCTGTGCCCCTCGGGCGCTGCTCGGGGTGCTTCCGCCAGCCTCTTCCCAGTGACACGGGGGCCACTCAGGCGAGCAGCTCACTGACCTCTCCAGAAAGGTGGAGAACGTGGCGTGTACTTTCTGCCGCGGGGAAGGACCGAGGAGGTGGCCGCAGAGGGACGCGGGTGACGGCAGCGAGCGTCAGAGACACAGGAGTGCGTGGGTGTGAATAGTGGGCCAGGGTGCGGGCGCCGCAGAGGACGGCACCCGGGAGGCACTGACGCACGCGCAGCCCTGGGCGAGTCTGCGCTGTGTCCACTGCGGGGTCGGAGGGCAGCAGTCAGTACAGGATGAGCACGGCACCCACCGTGGCACCCGCAGAGGCTCCGGCCAGGGCCCCGAGGAGCAGGGCAGGCAGGACCTCGCCAGCTGCAGCCAGGTCCCAGCGCGGCCTGGATCGTCTCCGACCTGCACGCTCTGCTGCGCGGAGCCAGCAGGGCCGGGCGGCCGCCGCGCGCTTCACAGTCGACTGCGCATCCATTAGAAAGCCGCGTCCCGTGTGGGGCTTGGTGACACGGAAAAGGGCTCCTGCGGCAGCTGATTGAAAAATCAAAGTGCAGACAGCTGGGACTGGGTGATTCCATTTCTGCAAGACAAAGCGTGTCCTTGGATTGGCTGAAAAGACTGGAAAAATAAACGCTGACTGCGATGTCGCTTGTTGTCGGGCATGGGTGTTTCCTTTTTCTTTTGGCTTATCTTAGTTTTTCTGATGTTTGTATCCTGCGTGTGTCGTTCTGACTGCAAGAGAGATGCTAGGTTCCTTCCTTCCTCTGTCTTCCGGCGTCTTTCCCTCTCATGCTAGGCAAGTGCTCCGTCCCTGAGCTGCGATTGGCCGTCCAGATATCTTCCAACAAAGAAAATGACAGATGCAAAACTATATCTAGCCAACATGGAGGCCAGAGTTTTAAAGTCCTGAAGGTGTCTGAGGCAGAGGCAGGCAGGCTTCCCCACCCACGGGCGAGGAGAGGGCCGGCCACGGTCCAGGGAAGCACCGCGTTTCGGAGGGACGCCGTTCCGTGGGGGGCCCAGCAGGAGACCCGGAGCTAGAGGGAGGGAAGCCCTCTCTGCGGGCCGTGGCCCTGCGAGCTCTGTGGTGCCTCGGGCCGTGGCCATGGCCCTGCTGCCTGCTCAGCCCGCTCGCCCGCCTCCTCAGGACACAGCTCTGACTAGGGGAGAAGCCCCAGTGCGATGCTCCTGCGGGGCGCCGGGTCTGTCTGGACAGTGGTGAGGCGGTGGCCCGGCCTGGGCACTTGCAGGTGACTCACTGGCCATGGCTGGGGAGGGGGAGGGTCCATGTAGGTGGACACCGCGGTCCCATGATGCCAAGCTGCAGGGTCCTGCCAACATCACAGGAGTGGTATGTGTGTGTGTGTGTGGAGGCAGGTCCTGGGGACCCGGATCCTGCTGAAGCCGAGAGGCATAGACCCGAAGTTCTGGGTTTCCAGACCTCAGAGGAGGCCCTTCGGGACACACTGTTCCAAGTCGCAGGACCACGGGCTGTCAGGGCCCGCAGGCGTGGCCAGGGAGGGCGCCGTGGCTTGGGTGGCACTGCTGAGTCTGCTGCTCACCGCCGTGTGTGTGTGTGGATGCTTCTCCCCTGCCGGGCTCTCCTGGGGCAGGCGACCCTCAAGACAGCAGCAGCAGTCCTGCTGTGCCAGGGGCCTGAGCCACGGGGTTCAGGTAGACGCCCTCGGGGTGGCAGATGTGACTGTATGCTTGGGGTCTGACGGCGCTGTGGGACGGGCCGCCCGCTGGAGCTTGGGCTAAATGGGTCCCTGCCCTCGGGCCGCAAGCACGCCGTGGGGCAGAGCGGGGGGGACGGAGCAAACGCGGCCCGGGGGCTGCAGGGGTCACTCGCCCGGACCTGCTGCGGGGAGGGAGGGCTCCCGTGCTGCACCAGCTGACAGCCCTGGCGCTGGCCGGGAGGGAAGAGCCGTCGAGCCCTGGAACAGCGCCGGGCGGACGCAGCAGGGCTGGACGGAGGAGAGTCAGGCTCTGGGGCTGCCCAAGGCCGTGGGCCTCTCGGAGTCCTCAGTGCGTAGCGGGCATCTGGGCACCCTGCCGCGGGCGAGTCTGGGCTGCCGGCCGGTTTCCCGCAGCTGGGGTGCGTCTGGCTCAGCCTCACAGGCCTCAGTCCGTGGTAGGCGGCTTCAGGGGAGGCGTCACGGCGCAGGAGTGCGGGGAGGAAGCTGCTCGTGTCACAGAGGCTGGACGCGGAGCTCAGAGCAGCGGCTCCATGAGCGGCCGCGGCGAGGCCTCCGGGGCCCCTCCCCCGCAGCCATGGGCAGGGCGTGCAGCCGCCCACGAGGCAGCCAGCCCTGCAGGTGACGGTTTAATGGTCACACTGCTGGCCGATGGGTGAGGGTGGCGGGGTGTCGGAGCTGGTCCCCGCGGCACGTGCTCCCTGGAGCCCAGATGGCGCACGAAGCCCCCTCACCTCGCCTCCTCTGGATCCTCAGCCCTCTGCCCGCTCGCCTTTTGTGAGTATTTGCTTTGTTCTAAAGGGGAGTAAGCTTTCTCGGTCTTCAAGCTCCAGGCCAGCCCCCGCCCTCCCGCGTCTCTGAGCGCCCCAGAAGCGGCTCCCTGCAGCAGGCCTCCCCTCGCCTGCACTCCCGCTCAGGCACTCCGAGACTCGGGGGTGCCCGGGGTAGCGAGGTCCGGCGGGCACGAACGGAAAGGAGCTTTGCCAGGGTGAGATGCCACTCTGCACATTTAGAAACAAACCAAGACGTCCCCTCAGAGGGCCTCAGTCTTGGGGAGAGGAGGGAAGGGGTGCAGCTCGGGGCTGGCGCTGGCGCCCCGCACACCTGTGCGGTGTGTGGGCGCCGCCCCCGGGCAGCGGATCTCAGACTACCACAGCTTCCCGGACGCAGCGACACGGCCGGCAGTTCCGAGGCCGTGGGCATGAGCGTGGCCTCTTCTCTGGGGTGTTTGATTTGCGCGTGGAGCTTTGCTTCTCGCAGACACAGTTGGTGCCGTTCCGACTGTGCGTTTATGCAGCGCTTTCCTCACCTCGATCACACCTCGGCACGACGGAGGGAGGAAAAAGAGGCACGTGCAGCTCTCCACGGGGCCCGCTCGTCTTTTTCTTCAACTTCAGTTAGCTTTTGTGTTCGTGATTTGGGCTATAGTTTTAAGCAGTATCTCTCTTTACCCTTTGTAGGTTTTTTTTTTTTGAGACAGGGTCTCGCTTTGTAGTTCAGGCTGGCCCTGAGCTCACTATGTAGCCCAGGCAAGCCTCGAACTCAGTAATTCTCCTGCCTGTGCCTTCCGAGTGCTGGGATGACAGGTGTGAGCCACCATGCCTGGCACTGTGGTGTGTGGTATTGATTGCTGGTGGGCGTGAGTTACCACGCCCAGCATTGTACGTGGTTACTGGGGATTGAATTCAGGACCTTGTGCTTGCGAGGCAGGCGCCAGAACCACTGAGCTAAATCTCCGGCCCCTCGTATTTGCTTTTGACAGGGTCAGGGATATAGTTCAGGGATACCAGCCTGCCTGGCAAGTACAAGGTCCCGAGTTTGATTCCTAGTACTGAGGAAAAAAAAAAACCCAAAACCCTGTATTTGCTTTTTGCAGTCTGCGTTCATTCTAACTGGATTCTGCAGCTAAACGCTCTACTGCTGAGCTACGCGCCCAACTCTAACCGAATGCTGCAGAATGTGGGCGCTTGGCTCTGGCCTCATTTTTCCCTTCCTCCGGCATGTTGTGATTATTGCATGTGATATGTATTTCTGTTGTAAGCTCAACAGTTTGGTGTCACCACGCTGTATTTATGTAAAATAAGCTCAGGCAGAAAAGCAGAGGAAATACACTTGCCCCTGGCCACCTTTGCCCACTCGAGACGCCGCGGCTGCTGTTGCTTCTTCACGTGCATCTGCGCCAGCCCGGGCACTGTCCTGTGGCCGGCAGGAGCCCTCCTCCTCCTGACTGCGACACGGAGCGCCCGCACTTCGCCTGGCATCCACAGCCGCGGGCCTGGGGGCGCTCACCTCCGCAGGCGTCTTGCAACCCCGGGCCAGGCTGAGAGCTTTTCCTCTCTGCAGCTCGCCGCGGCCTGACTCCCCGCGCGCTTGCCGGGGCTGTCTGTGGTGACCTCACGCACGGAGAGCGCTTTTCTCCTTTCTCTTGTGCCTGCAAACCGTTCTCTCGTTTTTCTCTGTTTTCCAACAAGTTGACCATGACAGGCCCACGTGTAGACCTCCTGCTTCTCACCTTGTTTTCAGTTTGTTGAGCTTCTCAGCATACAGGTTTCTCATCAGTTGGGCAAGTTTCCATCTATTACTTCACCAAGCAGTTTTCTGTTGCTCTACGGCTCCTGCCGGGGCTCGGGCTGAGTGTGTCTTTGTTTTCCTGATGGTATCTGCATGTCTTACAGGCTTGGCTTATTGTTTTCATTCTTTTTCGCATTTGTTCTCAGACTGAAAATTCTCTTTGGATCTATCTCCAGCTTCCGGTTTCTTCATTCTGCCAGCACAGTCTTCGGTTGAGAGGATCTTTTCATTTTGTGTATTATGCTCTCAACTTTGTGATTTCCATTTGATTTCTTTGCATAATTTGCACCCCTGATGATACTCTCCTCTGAGGAGTCATTATCGTGACCTTTTCCTTTAACTTTTCAGATGTGGTTTTCTCTCTGCTTTGCACATCTTCGTCAAGCTCTGTGAGGACTCCGTAGGCCCCACCCCGGGGCCAGAGTGTTTCTACCTGTTTCTTCCCCTGGTGAGGTCGGCTCTTCCTGCTCTGTGCCCGTCTCAGGGCGTCTTGAGAGCCTGATCTGCTGGGGGCACCCAGCACTTGCTACGGGCGTGAGCCTCCTGCTGCTTCGTCTGCCGAGAGGCTGGCTCGGCCCTGTCCTGCGCAGCGAGGGCCTCCTGCCTCCTCCACGGGCCCTCCTTGTTCCTGTTTGTACCGGAGCTGCTCCGCGGGGCCTTTCGGATCCCTGAGGCTCAGCTTCAGATGAGGCCGGCGGGTGCACGGGCCCAGCGAGCTCGGTGGCTGCCCTTGTCCTGCGTCCGGGGAGCTTAGGCGCTGCCTCCCTCGGTCCGAATTGTGCTGTTATGGCCGCCCCATGTGTGCAGTCTGCTCGCCCTGCGGGGCCCACGCCTCTGCCCGCCCTGTCCACATGCAGTGCCCAGGGGCACGCAGACCCAGCCTTCTTGCCTGAGCTCGAGCATGTGTTGAAAAGCACATCTTTCTTGATAGTGGAGGTGCTTCTATTCAGCCCCCGACTCCTACAGTACTGTTTTTGACAACACCTCCCTGTTTCATTGTGCTTTGGAGGAATCTGTCAAGCATCTGGCTCTGTGTCCCACCTGGAGCCAAAGCCAAACTGAAGAAACTGGTGCTGGCGCTGTTGCTGCCAGCACAGGGAGCGGGCAGGGTGCTGACCTGCCGCTCCGCCCCGGCTGTGGCCCTTCGGGAATGTTTCTCTAGAGGCCGACACGGTGGGGCGTAAGGTTAGAGTCGGAATAGGGTCGGGCGGGGCCCTGTGCGCGCCCCCTGGAGCCGCCCTTTGTCCTGCTACCGACTCTCCCTGTGCTGTGTTCCGGTGACCAGCTCTCACACTGGCTCCCTTCCCTGATTCTGTTGTCACCCTTTCTTCCTGCTGTGCCCAGGCTGTGCCTGGCACTTGCAGTGAACGCTGCTGACTGAAAACCTGCAGGCAGTGGTACCACTCTGTCCCTCTGAGACCGACCTCACTGTGTCTCCTTGACTGAAGGGAGAGCCGCGCGGCAGGGCGGAGGGCAGGGGCGGGTGTCTGGATGACTGACACGGAAGCTGGCAAATTGAGTGGACAGACCTACCCCGGGCATGGGTGGCAGCAACCAGTGGGCTCACAGCCAGCCAGGATCAGAGAGGAAAGGGGCCGTGCTGAGCAGGGAGCGCTGTGCCGAGGCCACCTTTGCACGTCGGTCTCTGGGTCTCCAGCTCCTTCAGCGTCTACCGTAGACTGTGGGGCTCTCAGGGAGCTTCGGTCGGGGCCTGGGCTGCAGCTGCCCCTCGGTCCCTCCTGTTCTCTGGACGGGGCGGCTCCTGCCCTCCGGCTCTGGAGCTGCAGACTTGGCTGTGACTCTCCTCCCGCGACTGGGCTGCGCCGGCCTGCGGGTTCCCCGGCTGCGGGACCCCCCGCGTCTTCCGTGGAGCTGGCTCCTCGAGAGCCTTCCGGGCCCGCCTCCGGGCGTCTCGCCGGCAGAGCTCTGCTGGGCGCCGCGGCCTCTCCTCCTGCATCTCGGGGCCGTGGCGGACGGAGCCGCTCCAGCCCGAGGCCTTCCGCCATGCTGCCGGCCAGGCGGGCGGACACTTGCAGAACGCGAGCCGGAGAGCGAGCCTCCCTCGAGCCGTGGGTGTCTGTATTCGTCCCAGTGGTGAGGAAAGTGGCGACTCGGTTGTACATACATGACACTGTGAGGTGCAGAGCACACGGATGTTCTGCTCTTGTCAGCCTTACCTGTGGGGTGCACGTGTGCGCCACCCAAGCGTCTGCGTGTGTGTCGCCGACCACGCACACGTGTCCCGTGTCTGAGTGGTGACGGGCAGACCTCCGGGCCGCCCCGCTCGTCACACGCCCACCGCGTGTCCCCGCCCAGGCTCTGCGAGGTGACGTGCTGCGTCTTTCCACTTTCCGGGGAAGGGCGGCGTGACGTAGCTCATGCACTCCAGCGTGCCGGGGAGGACGGGGTGAGGGTGGTGGGCAGAGGCAGCTGGTGACCCACCTGGCCGTGGAAGGTGAGCTCTGGTGCCCGCGCCTCCCCTCTTCTGTGCCGTGCACTGAAAACCAGAGCCACCGGGCAGCTGTGCGGCTCAGCGCAGGCGCTGGCAGGGCAGACTCGCGCCCCGGGTTTGTGCCCGGTACGCAAGCTCAGGCCCGTCAAAGGCTAAGCCAAGAGCCTCGGCTCCTGTGCGGGGTTTCCGCGCTTCAGCTGGAGCCTTCTCACTTCTGTGCGCACGTTTCTTCATGCGTTCTTTGTCCAAAGCAACGAGCCCCAAAGAATCCCGAGCCGAACAGACAGGCTCCGTGTGCTGCGTGCACACGCTGAGTGCGAAAGACCGCCTCACTCCCACAGCGCCCTGGGCCCTCCCGTCCGCGCAGGACTCGGCCCGGACGCGTGGGCAGCGCTGCCGTCTCCCTCCCTCCCCCGCGGCTCCTCTGTTTTAGTGACTTTTGGTTGCTGGGACAAAGCGCCCCACACCCAGCGTGAGAGGAGGAGGAGCCGCGTGCCCAGGCTTCACCCACGGCTAGGGCAGCGTGGCCGGCGGAGGGGCTGGCTCAGGGCGGCCGGGGCTGGCAAAACAGCAGCGGCTCTGCCCCTGCACCATCCCCAGCTCCTCGGGGCGGGTGCTCGAACCCTCCCCCGGCGCCTGGCCCTCGCGACGCTGTGCGTTGACCCCGGGGCCACGTGGTCCAGATCCAGCCACCTCTGAAAAGGCCTCCCGTGAGGGCGTGAGGCCTGGGGACATCTGGACACAGGCCGTCACCCCTTCCAGGTGCGGAGAAGCCCAGGCGGCAGCACACAGGTCAGTCTGCCTCTGAGAGCCCCTTCGGAGGGAGCCCAGAGCACTGGACGAAAGGCGGCATTTGTCCCAGTGGTGGTAAACAGTGTTTGTAAATGTGAGCCTCCCACAGTCTTTTATATTTATTTCCAAATCATGTGGCTTACGCCTGTATCCTGCAGCACATATGATTTTTAGTCATTCACTGAAATAATCAGAGTGAATTCAGCAGAGAAGCCCGCGACCCATTTGCTCAGAGGGCTGCCTGCTTGTTGGTGGAAGGAAGGTCCGCCGGTCACTGCCTGAGAACAGACAGGGATCAGGCTGGAGAGATTTGCACAGTATCAGGTAGACGGTGCCTGCCGCACTGCGGCCACGCTTCCCTGTGCCAGGAGATGTTAGGGAGGCTCTTTCCTGACTGCGGGGGCCACCGGGGGGCCGTGCAGTGGTCCTGCATGCAGTGCGGGCCGGAGCCGACAGGCAGCAGGAGCACGCTTGAGTGGCACGTCAGCCACGCCCACGCGCCCAGCCTGCCACCTGCTCCCCACGGCACCACAGCTCTGGCTCCCTGGTGGCCCTGCTGGGTGGACCCAGGCGGGTTGGTTTTGTGGGTCTGTGGGTCCCGCCAGAGCTCGGGCGGGTTCTCAGAGGTGCGCCCTCTGCTGGCCTGCCGTGGACTCGCCTCAGAGCAGGCTCGGTGCTCCGGGCGGTAGGAGGCAGGGGCTGGACAGAGATGGACGGAAGTGGAGAGAGGGGATGGACAGAGGTGGAATGGGCTGGGCAGAGGTGGACTCGGCTGGACAGAGCTGGGCAGAGGTGGACAGAGATGGGTAAAGGTAGACTGGGCTGGATGGGGGTGGGTGGAGATGGACAGAGGCGAAGGGGCTAGGCGGAGCCAGGCAGAGGCAGGCAGTGCCGGCAGGGCTGGACGTGGCCGCCCCGCCATGGTGGCGGGCCTGCGACAGCGCCTGCCCAGCCCCCTCCCCGGCGCCTGTCTGCGCGGAGGAAGGAGCCTGTCACTCGCAGGTTCCGACCCACTGGAGAGGAGCCCCGCTTGAACTTGTTTTTAATGTGTCAAATCACAGAGGCGCTCCCGGCAATCAGGTGTGAAGGGTTACAGCCTCCCGGGGCTGAGGAGCCTGAGCCCCGTCCGCTCGGGATGACAGGCGGCGCCTCCCAGGCTCCCGGTGCTCAGCCCACCATTTGTCACCCGGGACTCTCGCCGCGGCTTCTGCCCGTCGTTATCCCTGTCAGCGGCCCGGCCTCCGGGGCCTGTGGCTCCGCCGGAGGCCCTCCCCGGCCCAGGGCTGCACACAGACAGGCCCCTCCTCCGGCTCCTCGTGGGGGCTCTCAGACCTGCCCTAGCCCCAGGGCTGGCACCGCCCATTCTGCCGGGCAGTGGCCTTGCCGCCGAGCCGTGGGCAGAGGCAGGCGGTCAGTGAGGGCAGCTTGCAGGAAGCTGCTCTCTGGGGGCCGCGACACGCACACCTCTGTAAATGACGCTTCCCACCCAGAACAGGCTGTCTTCTCGCTCGCCAGAGCTGGGAGGTGCTGCCAGCCCGGAGTGCACGCACCAGGCCCTCGCGGGGCCAGGGTTCCTGTCCTGTATCCCAGCAGTGACCACGGGAGCTGGCCCTGTGGTTCCGTGTGACTGTGGAGCCAGGTGAGGAAGCCTGGCCTGAGGCCAAGGGGAGAGAAGAGCTGGTTTGTGCCTAACAGGGTCGGGCCTGGCTGGTCTGCGGGGCCCCTCCGCCCCCGTGTGGTTGGCGGTGGCACCCTGAGTTCTGGGCGTGGGCTCTGCCTGCCTCAGCCTCCTGTACAGCAGAAGTGGTGGGTGACTCTGAGTCTGCCCGGTTGTGCGGGACCCACCTTCCCTCGAAGTCCAGCCCGGGCTGACTGGACACAGCTGAGGTGGACCCTCTGCTCAGCTGCCAGCCTGCGCTGCTTGGTCTTCTCAGAGGCTGCGCTGGCCTCTGAGAAGCACATGCCTCGGGATTCGGGTTTTCCTGTTTCTCATGAACGCACGCTGAGCATGCTGGCTTTGACACAGCAGCGCCCCTTCTGGAGGAGCGCGGACAGGGCGACGCTCGCGGCACAGGCGGGGGCGGGGCCTGAGGCGCCCCAGAGACTTTGCGCTCTCTTAGGGTCCCGCTGCCCAGTCCCAATTTCATAGGGATCTTTTTAAATCTCTCTGTGCTGACATGTTTTTTCTCAAGCACTTAACTTGATTTTCATCAACAGCTCATTCTTCACGTTTATCAGATTGTATAGCTTTCAGCCATTTGGCTTATTCGCAACGGACTGTGAGTGACACTAGCAGGGCCTGGGGCCTGGGCAGACCGGGGGCACCGTGGTGGTGGCGCTGGTGGGTCCCACGCGCAGCGCAGCGCGTCACTGACGGGACCCGGGATCGGCGAGTCCCAGAGAGTGTGGGGCAGCGGCTGGCGTCCTGGATGCGGCACTGCCAGTGCGGCCTTGTTCGGGAGCAGAGCGCGGGCTGCTCGCCGCTGGTGCCCTGCCTGGCCACTGAAGGCCAGCTCCATCTGTGGCTCCAGCCAAACGCGGCGTCTCCTCCAAGCTGCAGAAGTTGACACACGGGGGGAGCCGGCCCCGAGGCTGCGGCAGTGCACGAGCCTGTGCTTCCCCACGACGGTGTGAGCGGAGGGACAGGCGGGGCCCGGGGCCTGGAGTCTGAGGAGGAGCCGAGCCCAGCGGAAGGAGCCGCTGTCTGGACCCACTGGGCCGTGCTTCTGAGCGGCGTCAGTGCGTGAGGGCCTCAGACCCCTTGCGCGGTGCCTTTGGCCCAGGCCTCCTGCTCGGACTGTCCCTGCCGGGACTCACACTCAGCACGTGCTTGGAAGGCGTTCCTCGGTGAGCCGGGCCAGGTGCCCTTGATGGCTCGGGGATGGATTTGGGCAGGGATCCCCCATCCAGACGGGGGTCCCCTTCCTGCAGCAGGGAAACGGTGAATGCACAGCAAGCCAGGCCGTGGGGTTGCAGAGGCCGGACAGGGTGCCCTGCATGCTAGGTCTGTCGTGAGCGGTCCCCAGGCTTCTCCCGGAGGCTGCTGGATGCTGGAGAGTGTCCTCGGGCGCCTCGCCCCAGCGGGGGCCTCCCTGGCTGTGGGACTCGGAGACCCCATGAGGAGAAGCTTTCAGGGTTGCCTTGACCCAGGCTGCTCAGCAGCTTCTGCCTAGACCAGGGGCCATGGGGAAAGCTGAGGCAGGAGTGTCTCGGCCTCCACAGACCGGAAGATGTAGCTGTCAGACTCCAGCTGGCACAGAAGTATCCCCTGACTGGACTGCCAGGGGCACAGGCAGGTGAGATTCTGGAATCAGGAACAGGTACAGGGGAGAGAAGGCTCCTTGGGCTGTGGGTGGGGCCAGGCCGGGCCAGCCTGTGGAGCTTGCGACTGGCACAACTTTAGGGCCCCCTGGCTCCTTAGAAGCACACGAGTCCTGGGGTGAGGAGCCGCCCACCTCCGCTGGGCCGCGCCAAGCCCGGGGGCCGTGGCAGGAGACCCCCAGAGTGACTCGCAAGGCATCTTCCTGCACGTGTGATGCCGGGCAAGGAACAAGGCCACCCGTGCTCCGAGACCCCAGTGAGGGCTGTCCCCGCGCCAGCACACGGTGCCCTGCAGATGTGAGAGCAGCAGCATCTTAGGAAACGAGGAAACGTCAGCCATGTAAACCAGCACGCTTCCCGGAGGCAGGGGGCCGGACCTCCACTTCTCTGTGTCATCTCTGGCGGCTGCGGTGATGGGGCCCCCCTCCCCCAGCCGCCGGCAGGCCCCGTGCGCTCCGGAGGCTGAGAATCACTCAACCAGGGAAACACCCTCCACCCTTTGTTTCTGTTATTAAATAAAGCACGTCAGTGTGGACGTGTGCTCTGCGTTCGGCCGGCACCGCCTCCTGCCCCTTGCGACGGGCCAGGCGCTCACCTGCGCTCGTGCCTCGCTGGCTTCTCCTTTTCCCTTCGGACAGTAACTCAGGGGCTGTCCTCAGACCTCATCACTGGCTTCCCTCGAAGCTCCTGTTGCCTGCGCCTGACTTTTGCATTGTCCCTCCACCGTGGAGCTAACCCACCACCCGAGAGGCTCCTTAAGCTTTCCTCGAAAAGTGAGTTGGGCATGGTCTACGCGCTTTGTTATTGAAGAGACACCGGGCCGTCTTTAGGAGTGGCTTGCTCTGTGGCTACTAATATTCGATTTATTTACTCTGTTACACAACTCTTGTTGTTTTTCTCCTCTTAACCTGTCAGAGGCTGGGAGAAACATTCTGTTTATCTCTAATACCTCTAGATGTAAATTTGAGTTTCTAACGATTTTCTTGATGTGGTGGCTGGTTCGCTAACGTCGGACGGCTTTGCTTGGCACAGGTTGTGCGTCTCGTTGGTGTCGAGCGCCCCTTGGTCTGACCCTGGTGGCGAACCTTTCAGAGCTTCCGGTGACACAGCATCCCCTGCCGCGCCCGCCCCAGGCTCAGCACCACCAGTCTAAGGGGCGCTTTCTTGTCCTGCGTCTGGCTTTGGCAGGAGCCCACGCGGACGCCCACGTGCGGTTGCCCGCCAGGGCCTCGCCAGGGGCAGCTTCCCCTCGGGTGGGCTTGGCTGTGTCGCTGGACCCTGGGTTTCGTCTGAAGTTCTAGGCCAGGGGCCCCTGTCACCGTGGCCCCAGCCAGCTTCAGGCCCCTGCTCTGGCACGCTCCCAGACCAGAGCCCCAGAGACCCGCGGAGGACAGGCGCTGGCTCTTTCCACTTGCACCAACTGATGGATTATGACGGTCTTTAAACAGAGCCGTCTCAGCAAAACCAGGGACAACAGTTGCTTTGTTGTGCTGGGACGTCTGTTGGCAGCTGCTTCCCTGAATTTGGGGTCAGGGCGCCGGTTCCCGGACTCGTGCACACGGAAGCCCAGGCCTGCTCTGCGTTTGGACACAGCTCTGAGCGAGAAGGACGTCTGTCAGTCAAGGTGCGAAGGAAGCCGAGCTTTACAGATCAGCTGTCTTAATTTTACACTGACTGATAGGGGAAGAACTGACCAGTGATTCCTGAACTTCACAGATAACAATAGGTGCAAATTAGACTTTAATCCGTGGGGAAATCTAGGATCTAAAATTTGTAACTGTGATGTGTTTAGATAGAACTTGAACAGAATCGCCGTGAAGAGTCTGTGTGCACAGCTGCCTGTGGACAGCAACACGTGGCCACCACCCGCCCTGGGCCGCCCCCGTCCACGCCCCTCCTCCTGGGCCCTGGGGAGTGCCCTTGGGTCTTTGGGGAGGAAGCCCCGTGGAGGCCGGTCAGGGCGGCGGTGCACAGATCTCCAGCTCCTGCCTCCCTGAGGGTCCCCAATGGCTCACCTGAGCGTCGGGGGCTGCCCTGCTCCCGGGGTGTGTGGTCACCTCTTTGTCTCCAGGATGGCGCAGTCAACACCCGCAGCCTACAGAGGACGGCTTGTCTGGCTCACATTCTGGAGGGTGCAGGCCACGGCTGGCTGCCCCAAGGTGGGAGCAGCGAGGTGCAAGACGCTTCCGGTCCACGGGAGACAGGAAGCAGGGGCGGGGAGGGGCTGCAGGGAGAATGCGCCGTCCTCGTCAGGACCACAGAAGCGCTGTCCCCGGGCCGGCTGGCAGCGCAGTCAGCCAGGAGTTCGGTCATGGGTCCCCCTAGTGCTGCGTGTGGAGCCCCGGGGCCAACGCCGTGCGAACAGTCTTGGGGACACTTTAGATCTGACTGGGGGGAGGGACAGGGTGGGACCCCTGTGTTTCCCTCTCCAGCCCCATGAGTTTAATCTCAGTGTCAGAAGCACTTGCACGCTCCCTGTGATTTTCTGTGGCTCCTCGTGGCCAAGTCCAGCACCTCCGCAGACACGGGCTGAACCCCAGGACCCAGAAGTCGGGAAACAGCGATTTGGGATTGTTACGAGTTGAGCTCAGACTGTGTGAGCATATTAATCATCGCTGACAGATTTGTTTCAAAATCTAACAATATAAAGGATATAAAAGATGGAAAGAGTGTCGCAGGCGAGCAGAGGACGTGGGCGAAGGAAGGATATCACGTGGGCCTGCTGTCACGAGGAGAGTCTCCGCCGTGCAAGGGCTCCTTGTGGTAACTGCGTCGTACTGACAGGCCTGGGCTGCTGCCCGTCCCAGCGGCGCCTGGCTGGGCCTGCTGAGGGCGGACAGCCCGGGGTGCTCACGCCTTCCCCAGCGTTGGGCTTCCAGCGTGGGAGGAGCGGGATGGGAGAGTGACCGTGTTTGGTCCCTGTGCCCAGCTCGCCGCAGCGCCACCCTGTGAGCAATGCCCTCCTGCTCGGGCACAGGGGCTGGAGGAAAGGAGAGAGGGAGGGTTCGCAGGGGTGCAGTCAGGTGGGGAAGGCGGCAGGGGCCGTGCTCCCTGCTGGGGTTCAGCCCCGGGAAGCGTCAGTCAGGGCCCAGCGCTTGGAAGGAAGCGGAGAGACCCGAGCAGCCTGTTCAGGGCGAGCAGGAAGCCCTGGCTGTGGCCCGGGACCCCAAGGATGAGGCACAGGGGCACCAGCACTTACGGAGAACTTGAACGGAATCGCTGTGAAGAGCCCGTGAGGAGATGGGAAATCCCCAGGGAGGGATCCGAGGGCCGGCCCGCAGTCTGTGCTCCTCAAACGCACGCGCACGGTTTGTCCGGTGTCCGCGACAAACCCCGGGACCGGGCAGGCAGGCCGGTTTTGCTTAGTGAAGGTGAGACGGTTGGGGGCGCGGCTCAGAGGGGTGAAGTCGGTCAAGTGTCAGAGAAGCAACAGAACCCGGTCTCTCGAGTCTATCCTGCAGCGTCCAGGTTGTGAAAACAATGAGAGATGTGTGCAGAGACAGGAAGTGTGATCTGTACTCCAGAGGAAAATCAGGTCATAATCAGGCCTAACAACGAACAGATGGTGACTTTAAAACAATGACTAAAGTGTGCTCATGACCTCCAAGAATACGTGGGCATAATGAGTGAGGAGGTGAAGACTCCCAACAGAGAAAAGGAACTTTAAAGAAAGAGTGAAGTGAAATGGCAGAAAAGAAGTACAGTGAATGTTTAAATAAGAAATATTATGGCGAAAGATCGTTGCCTTTGACACTGCTCGGAGCTCTCCCTCTCCTTTGGGGTCACCGCCCCCCTTTGTTGTCACTTTCCGAAGCAGCCCTGGAAGGAACCCTCCTTCCTGAGTGCCAGGGCTGCCCGGATAGGATGCCAAACGCAACACACCACTAAATAGGTTAAATCACAATTCTTCAGAGTTAAGAGTTTTATTTCAGCAGTAGACATCATAAAGAAGAGTAAGAGGCAGGTAAAGTATTCACCAGAATATATCTGAAAATACTCTGGTAACCGCAGCATATAGACGTAAGAGTGTAAAATAGGGCACGTGATGATTTGTCTCATTACTTTTCCTGTTTCTGAAGCGGAACACCTGACACCCAAAGCCAAAGGGGAGAATTGTATTCAGTTTCAGCCCCCGATCAGCTGGCTCCGAGGCAGGGTGGCACCTGGCGGGGGCAACAGTTCATGGTGTCAGAAGACAGCAGAAGCAACGAGGGGAAGACCAGGCTCTCTGTGCCTTACACTGAATCCAGGCCCCTGGGACGGGCTGGGCCGGACGATCGGCGGACTGACTATTTAAGAATCACACACCTGAGTCCCAGCCTCACACACTCTAGACTCAGTCTCGCCTGTGACCACATGAGCCTTCAGGGACATCTAGACCCAGATCACAAGGTTACTTGACAAATAATTATATGGAAAATTTCCTTGTAGTTTTTTTTTTTAAATCAAAGATACACAAATTGAAAACATAGTAGTGCCTTACAGACATTAGACTAGGAGAGAGAGGGAGGGAGAGGGAGAGGGAGAGGGAAAAGGAGAATGGGGAGAGAGAGAGAAGAGAGAAAGAGGGAGGGAGAGAGGTCCAGGAGAGAGGGGAAAAGAGAGGGAGGGAGAAAAAGAGAGAGAGGTGGAGACAGACAGACAGAGGGACAGACAGAGCCAGAGGCCCAAATGGAAATGAGGGTGAGGGACTGGAGCAACTCTCACTCTCACTCTCAGTCTCTTTGGAGGTTTTCACAGTTCCTAATAAAATTATGGCTCGGCAATTATGCTTCTAGATATTTACCCATAAGTGAGAGGTTAACTTGATAAAAATAGTTATGCAAAAAATGCTTACAGCAAGTTTATGCTCCTAAAGAGGACAGTAGAATAAACAAATGGTGTATACTCACATGATTAAATAAAAAATGATAAAATACAACTGGACGCACAGACAAGGGAAGATCTGGGCGGGCGGGCGGATTTCACGCCAGGCGAAAGCGCCAGGGCCGCGAGAGCGGTGTGCGCCTCCTGTGAAGGAGTGGCCGCGGCCGGTGAGCACGGCTGCGCCCCCTGGTGGCTGACTGTGCAGGAGTGGGGACCTGGGGGCTGCGGGGCGCAGTGTTTTTTCGGGTCTCGGGGCACACGTGCCTGTCAGGCACCAGCGAGCGCGCATTCCAGGGCCCTGCAACTTAGTGCTGTGGGTTATCAGCTCCGGCCCCAGGCTCGCTTTGACGGGCTTCCTGTCGCTGCGGACTGCTGCCCCCGCATGACTGACCCGCCCGCTCTGTCGCACGTCGGGGAACCTCAGCGCGTTGCGACTGCGTGAGAGTCGTCTAAACCCGAAATGTCAGTCATTGTGGGTGCCACCAGGGCAGAGGCCGCCGGGCTGGGCCTCCCCACTCAGCCACAGGCAGAGGCTTTCGCCATGTGCAGAGAAATGCAGGGAGCTGGAAGTCCTTGCGGTGAGCGAAATAAGCCGGGCTCAGAAACCCAAGCGTCGCACCTTCTGCATAGCTGCGGAGTCTGGGAAGGTGGTGGGAAGGCAGCAGGAGACGGTTAGGAGGCAAGGGGGGCGGGGGACGAGGCACGGCCATGATGAAGACGCGCCCGCACGAGGAGCCCCGGCCGGGACAGGGGCTGGGAGGGCGCTGGGCAGAGTCCTGGGCGCGGCCAGAGCTCCCGAAGGAAGCCCACGGAGCTGCGCGAGCCGTGCGCACCGCGGGACGCGTGAGAGGAGAGGGGGGGGGGCTGCCGCACAGGCTCTGGGCCCTCCGGCTCGCATGGCGCGTCCGCCCTGGAGCCACGGGGAGACGTCTCTGCACAGCGCCTTCCGCCTCCTTCCTGAGACGAAGCCCGCGATCCACCGGGTCAGCCGGGCTCCTCGGTTCCCTGGAGGGAAAGTTCTTTCCCTGACTGTGGAATCGGGAGCAGGAAGACCCTGACCCAGGACAGCTTCCTGCACTCCTGGCTGGGTCCCTGTACGCAGTGCACCCTGAACACAGGTGGCAGGTTGGGACACGCCGGTTGGCGTGCGGCCGGCTGTGCTTCTGCAGGGCCCCCCGAGTGTGCCCCGGGATGCGCGTGAGTGCACTGGGCTGCGACTCTGCGAAGCCAAGGAGGGGCCGGGGACCAGAGTCAGGCTTCTCATGGGCCGCACGGTGTCCTGGGCCCCGCTGGGCCCTGACACGCGTCCAGGGCAGCAGGTGCTGTGGAGGCGCTGGCCCCAGGTCCTCTGAGCTCCAACTTTGCACATCCCGAGCAGGGGACAGTCAGGCTGCCCCTTCCCTCCTCCGCTCATGGACTGGGTGTCCGATAGCTCTGTGACCTCAGGAAGAGTCAGCTGGAGGATTTGTGGTAGAAAACTGTAGAAACACCAGGCCACACAGCAGTGCTCTGACCCACAGGGTGGCACCGACTTCCTGAGGGCTGCTGGGCCAGCCTCAGAGTCGGGGCCCCGTGCGTGGTTCCCTGCAGAGCTGCACCCGCAGCCACAGAGGTAAGGCCTATAGAGAAGCTTAGGCAAAGCCCAGACATGGTAGTTTAGTTGTTGCCAGGGTGCCATTTCCCAGGGACAGGAACACGGGCTTCCTGAGGGGCTGCAGACCGGAAATCGGGGCATCAACAAGCCGAGTGAGCAGCTTGTATCCATGCCGGAAAGTGACAAGTGCAGCGAGCCAGCCAGTGACCCAGCGCAAGCCCAGAGGTGGGCAGAGCCGTCGAGGGCTGAGGGCAGGAGCCAGGCTCGCGGGGCAGACTGGAGAGAGGGGTGTGGACAGGACAAGTCTATACATTTGCCCTGATGTAAATAACCAGCAAGATCAGTAAAGAAAACGAGGGTCTAAACCCTCCTGATCGTAGGTGCAAAAATCCTGAATGTAACTGTAGCAAACTGATTTCGGCAATCTCTAGAGAGTATGAAGTGTGCTTATTCCTGGAATTCAAGGTTGGCTTAATATCGAAAAGTTAATAAATATAATTTATCATGTTGGCTCATTACAAAGTTAAGCCCATAATCATCTCAGTACATACTGAACATTTTGTTTTTACCAAAACCAAAATAATTTTCTGATTAAAAACTCTCAGAAGACTAGCAATAGAAAGAACCTTGAGGTAATAAAAAGTATATACAAAAATGACATTGATGATAAAATAGAAACAGAGGGCTGTTATCATGTATAAGCCCACACACCGCAGCCCTTCTCCCCAGATCAGCAAGTGTTTCCCTCTGTGACTTCTGCCGACTAGTGAAGCAGGTAAAATTAGCAAACAGACAAAAAAAATTGAGACAAAGAGAGAAACGAAGACAGATAAAGGGCTTCCAGAATGAAGAGGCAAAACTCTTCTTGTTGGATGTGTAAAAAACTGCATTTCTGAAATTATCTGTAGATTTGGGAGATTTCCCTTAAACAATCATAATTTTTTTTTTTTTTTGAGACAGGGTCTCGCTTTGTAGCTCAGGCTGGCTCT